>MU269985.1:20024495-20079495 GCA_021432705.1 Caranx ignobilis | reverse complement strand
CGTGCGCTTGGTACCGGAGCTGTCCGAGCCGCCCTCCGGGCTCCCGCTGGAGTACATGGTGGCCAGCTTCCCGTCCAGGATGAACCTGAACCAGCCGTTGGAGCCGTTGGAGAGCTCCAGGGCGGCGGCATCCGACCAGATGTAGAGGCAGTCCCGCCCCCTGATGATGGACCAGTCCCTCCAGTGGTACGGCTTCCCCTGCTGGATCTCCCTCGCGTCCTCCTGCACCTCCTCCTCCTGCTCCACAAACACAGCTCATCATCCTCACCTGCTCTACATCACACAAACACACACACACTCTCTCTCTCCAACCCTAACCCTCTCTACCTTCTCGGGCTTGGCTTCGTCCTCGTTCTCGTCATCGGACGCCGGTCCAGCCAGAGTGGACACCTTGTTGATGACACCCAGCCGAGCCAGCTGGTCCAGGAACACGTCTCCACCTTTGTCCACCAGGTCTCGGATGATCTGCAGAGCCAGGAGGTGACCGTCGTCGTCGTCCTATCAGGGACAAACCTCAGCTTCATCAATCACATCTACACCCACTGTCAATGTCTGAGAGCTGCATGGTGCATTCAGGTGCAGTCTGACAGATGATAGCTCTGAGTTTTGGATGAAAATCTACAGTTTTACTGATTTTATCACTTTTACTTTTTGGTGTGTTTATTCTTCAACGGCCGAGTCGACTCAAAACTCAGACCAAACCATCTCTCTTCTGATTGGGTGGGTGTTTTCCGAGTGATCCAATAAAAACAGAGCAGGCCTCTCAACATGTTTCCTTTGGTCTAAATTTGGTTTTAGTTCAGAATTAGTTCAGGAATTTGGCTTTGGCTTTGATTCCACCTTCTGTAGTGTGAGTGTGTGTGTGTGTGAGTGTGTGTGTGTGTGTGTACCTCCTGGTCCAGCACAGTAGCAGTGATCTCCACCAGCACAGTGGGCAGGTTGTGTCCTGTCTCACTGTCACACACCTCCTTCAGCAGCAGCTCACTGCTGTAGTGAACCATCTTCCTGATCAGAGCCAGACTGGCTTTCCTGCAACACACACACACGCAGGTGTCAAAGGGTCATGTGACCTCAGTCAGATGGTTTCTGTGACCTTTGACCTGTTACCTAATAGAAGGCAGCATGGTTTGCTGGAAGGTTTGTGCAAAGACAGGCAGCAGCCTCTTCAGGTAGAGAGGAGCCATCTCTGGGTCTCCTCTGGGCTCGCTGCCCTCCTCCTCCTCCTTGTTCACATCCTTCTTCTTCTTGTCGTCGCCCTTGTTCACCGGACACATCCAGTCTCCTGAAACACACACACACACACACACTCTCTCTGTTATGTGACCACACACACACAGACCAGGTAGTACAGTGGAGTACAGCAGGAGGTCTGACTGACCAGGTGACTGCAGGATGGCAACCACCTCACTGTGTCCTCTCTCTCTGGCCTTGTCCAGAGGCGTCTTCCCGTCCTCGTCCCTCAGGTCGGGGTTCGCCCCATGACGCAACAGAGTCTACACACACACACACGCACACACAAAACACTGTATCATGTGCCTGAACACACTCAGCCAATCAGACGCTGAGAGCACAACATGACTCCAGGTGTGTGTGTGTGTGTGTTACCTTGGCCACTTGCGGGCGTCCGAAACAGGCAGCGTAGTGTAGTGAGGATGACCTTTGACCTCTGTTGACGTCCGCCCCTCTTTCACATAGAAACTCCACCTGCAACAACAACAACACACGCGTGATTGGTCGAGCTGAGAGCACCGACAGGGAAGTGGCGTCACTCTCAAAGACGGAAGAGCTTTTATTTTGTATTCCTCACCATTTCCTGTGTGCCGAAAGCTGAGGCCCAGTTGAGCAGCGTCTGTCCCACGTCGTCCATGAAGTTCACCTCGAAGGCTGCAGAGACAAAGGTCAGAGGTGAAGCAGCAGGAATCACCATGACAACACGTTTCTGAACAACTGAGCTGATCATCAGCGTGACCTCTCACCTCCGGTGTCGATGGCGTCGATCAGGGCGTCGGTGTCCTTGCTGCGGATACAGTCGATGAGCTGTCGGTGCGACCTCTCCCCGGAGCTGTCCAGGCGCCGCAGCCCGGGGATCCTGCTGCTGGAGCCCGCCGTGGACTTGGGCAGCGCCTTCCTGCCCTCGAACAGCAGCACCAGCAGCAGGTCCACCAGCCGCATGGTGTCCAGCACACAGCGCTCGTCCCCCCCCAGCGCCGACTCCATGGAGTCGGGCAGTGCCGAGCGCAGCAGGTCCTGAGACAGACAGAGCTTCTAAGAACACGGCTCTGATTGGTTGATTCACCCCAGGTGTGTGAGTGTGAGTGTGTGTGACGCGTCCACCTACGTGCGTGACGAGCGGCGAGCCCCTGCACAGCGTGGACAGCAGGCTGACGATGGTCGACACCTGGTTGCTCAGTTTGGAGTCGGGGGCCGAGGGGGCGGCGCCCGTCGAGGTCCGGCCCGGCTTACAGGAGGAGGCGGGACCCGACACGGTGCCGCCGGCAGCCGCCATGCGGGACAACAGCTCCTCCGTCAGGCCGTGTTTGGCTAAAGGGGCGGGGTCAACTCCGCGGCGCGTGAACCTGTCGGCCAATGAGGCGAAACAGCGCAGGGCGCCGTCCGACACCTGGAGAACAGAGAGGGAGGGGCCAGAGTTAGACACAGAAGAAGTAAAGACAACCCGTCTGTGAGTGCGGTGGTTGCCATGGTTACCTGGTGGTCTTCATGTTTGAGCAGGCTGGACAGAGACTCCACACACGTCTCCAGGGACGAGTCCTGAGGTTCCATCTTGCTGCAGAGGCGCGACACCACGGCCATGGCTGAGTGCAGCGTGTCCTTGTGGACCAGGTGTCCACTGTCCCTGATGAAGCTCAGCACGCAGTTCAGACCGCCGGCCTCGAACACAGCACCGGACTCCCGGGTACAGATCAGCTCTAGCACCTGCACACACACACACACACACGCACCGCACGTGTTTTGTTGTGGAAATGAACTGAAGTGTTCCCACGAGTCTCTGCAGGTTCAGTTAAACCTGGTTCAACACTGTGACACGTTCAGGGACTTAAAGAAAAATCTGTTAATCATAAAACTCCCTCGTCCTCAGAGACACAAAATGCAGAGAAGAAAGAACATTGTGTCCCTCTGATGAGCAGCAGGGACATCATCATCATCATCATCATCATCATGTCCTCAGTTCACCTGCTGTGAGCAGCAGAGAGAAACAACAGACCCTGAATGCATCACTTATGACATCATCCCATCAACCAGGAAATCAACTCCTCTCTTTCTCTCTCTACCTCCCCCGGCCTGTCTCCCTTTCTCCCTCCTCCTCCTCCTCCTCACCTTCACACACTGCTCGGCCAGGTCTCTGCTCGTCCTGTTGTTCAGCTCCACCACCACCAGTCTGTTGCACAGGGCCTTGATGGCTCCGTCCACGCCCACGATCCTCCTCGTGCACTCGGCCGACACATCCAGGTAGTAGGTGATGGCTCGGGCCGTCACCTCCAGCACGTTGTCCGGAGCGCTCTCGTCCAGGAAGATCTTACAGAGCGCCGGCAGGAAGGTCCGAGGAGGACAGCTGCAACAGAGAGGGACGGTTAGTGACCTCTGACCTCTGACCTCCGGGTCGACAGCAGACAGTGTTAGGACTCACGTCTCGAAGCAGCGGTCCACGTTGTCAGACATGAGCAGCAGCATGCAGAGCTGCTCCAGAGCGATGAGCTGCATGTCCCGCTCATCACCCTGACCCATCTGCAGCCACTCCAGCAGGGTGTCTGGGTCCACGTCGGCCATGATGGCTAGCCTGGGGGGAAGAGGGGGGAGGGGAGGAGTCAGAGAGCAGCTCACACACACACACACACACACACACACACACACATGCATGCACACACACACACACCTACCTCACCTGTCTCACCGTTGGCTACCCGCTCTGGCTCAGTGCCCAATCACTGCTCACGGTTCTGTTGCTGTTTGGGACTCATCCAACCAGGCGGACGGAGGGAGAGAGGAAACGTGGCTCTCACAGGGGATTCTGGGACATGTAGTCTGTTCACCTGCAGAGCAGAGGGGGGTGGGACATGACTCAACATCCTCGTTCACACTGGGAGGAAAACTCAGTGTTAATCATTCACACAGGGCTCTGGGCAATTACTGGACAAATGCTGCTTACTCTTTAGTGATGGGTGCAGGATAATTCTTGGATGACTTTATGTAAATCTATACATGGATTCTATGAAAAGCACCAGATAATTCCTGGATGAGTGTCACACTGATCAGTTTAAACAGTGCAGTCAGTACTTGCTGCAGCAGCTTTATCTGGGCACTGGATAATTCCTGGGTAAGTATATTTTGTCTTTACTGGGCAGTGGATAATTCCTGGGCAGCTGCAGCACTTTCATCTTGGTACTGGTTAATTCCTGGGTAAGTAGTTTGTTAATACAGGGCTGTCAATTCTTCCTGGATGACTCTGGTTTATTTGGGGTAGGGGCTAATTCCTGGACACCAACATATTAATCTGTGAGTGTCCGCAGGGTACAGGATAATTCTTGGATGACTGCAGCTGAAGAACAACCTGTGTCTGCACCGACAGAGCAAATAAAGGTTTGTAAACCTGGAGGGGGGGCGGTCCAAGTGTCTCTGGATCCAGCTGTGCAGCGATGCAGCAAGGCATGCTGGGAGTCTGCCGGTCCAGGCTAAGTTGATTAGGGTCTAATTTGAAGCCTGTCTCTCTGCCTGGATATAAACAGGCTGCGCTGAGACAGATCCTCTTATCAACAGATTAATCATCACAACTTGCCAGAGAGCGTCCTAACCCCCCCCCCCCAACACACACACACACCCTGCCCCCCCTCCTCGGGCCTCAGGACAACCACAGCAGGACCGAGTGTAGTCGTCTTTCACCCCTTTAACCCGTCATAGTGTCCTGTGTCTACTTTCTAAGCCCAGATAGAGGTCAGCCATCAACACACACTCACACACACACACACACACACACACACACACGATTCAATCACAACAAGTCCAGATGCAGCAGATCCAGGTCGGGTCGGGTCCACCTGCTGATGGGATTAACTGCCCGCGGGGACTCAAACACTGAACCACCGTGTCGCTCTCAGAGCTTCAAACCACCACAACAGAATCAGAGTCATGTGCCGGTGACCGACCCACCGATGCATTGTGGGAAACCTCAGGTCTAACTATCTTTAAAAAGCTCTTTCCTCCTGACGCTGATCATCAGATTTCAATATTTTATTTTTAGATCATAATCTGCGTTTATTATGAGACAGGGAGCTGCTCATGTGCTGCTCTTTTCACCAGACACTGGACCAATAATAATCAGATCGATACTTATTATTGATGACATTAGCAGGTTGCAGCTGAACTGGATGATCCATAATCAACAACACTGATATAAGAAGCTAATTAACATCATTCATGGAAAAAAAAACTAGACTGACGTTTTCTTCATGTTGTGTTTAGTCAGTTTATTTGGTGTGTGTGTGTGTGTGTGTGTGTGTGTGTGTGTGTGTACGTCACAACAACAGGTCAACCCCCACACAAAGAGACACCTGTGATGTCAAGCAGCTTTCTGACTGTGGTCATCGGTGACCCTGATGACTTCTGGAACACTTGTTACAGTGTGGATGAAAGGTTGCCTTCAGGTTCCTCAGGAGAATAGCAGTGGGATATGATAGAAAGCTCCAGAACCACCACTGACTGAAGCCTCTCGTGACCCCCCCAGTGTTGTAACGTCAGTCACCTGTGGTCGTGAAGCACGAGCCACCGTGAAAACACCGACAGCAGCGCTCGGTCACCGTCGGTGGTGTCGGGCCCGGTCGGAACAAACCTCCTTTTGTTTGTCGCTCCAAACTTACACAATGTGACAAAGTGGCTCGGTACAAACACCTGACCAGCTCCGGTGACCCCGCGGCTCCTCTGGTGTCCGCGGCGCCGCGTTAAGGAGCCTAACGATTTCATCAGACACACGCCAACATAAGAGGATCCAGCTGGGCCGGTGCCGGTGCCGCTGGGTCCCGTTAAGCCCCGCACAGAGCCACCGTCCTGCCGGCCCCGGACCGCAGGGCTTTACGGCCGAGCGTTAGCCTTTAGCTGGTGGACATTTACGCTGTTGTCAGGCCGGTAAAACACACTGTAACTACCGGGAACCCCTCCGGACAAACAGCCGGGGCCTCGGCGGCTCCACAGAAACTTGTCTGTTTGTTTGTCGTTCGGCACAGACATAAATTACGACACCGAGCCCCGCAGCGCTGCTCCGGTTAGCCCGTTAGCTCCACGCTAGCTGCCCCGAACGCGACTTAAAATCACATTTTCCCACAAAACCGCAGCCCCCGTCGATTCTTACCACTTTACACTGACCCGTTTGACCCGAACACACGACGGCTACCGGGCTTCGTGCTCGTTAAATGTGTCGTTAACGTCCACTGTCTGAGCCAACTACATCCGCGGCCTTCGACTTCAGACGCGAGCCGCGGGGCTCAAGTTCCGGGTAAGCTGAGAGGCCGCAGCTCAGCCGCGGATATACGCCACGAGAGACACCGGCCCGGGCTCGGGGTTTAACTGCGGGACGAGTCACTCACCGTTTTTTCTTCTCGGCTCAGAGGCGATCGGCGGCAGCACAGAGACGGGTCTTCTGGGTCCACCTGGAGGTCTAGGAGCCGTTTGTATCACCGATGTCGCGGGTTAAATCAAGGCGTTCCCATTTCTTCTGCTCGGTACAGAGAAGTCGGAGCGGCCGGTGAAGAGTCGATACACGGAGCGGACTGAAATGGAGAACCGAGCCGACCGAGGCTGCTGCGTTCAGGGACCAAAACAGAGCTCGGAAATATGACACACCTGAAAGTTAAGAGCAGCTTGGAAGAGAAAAAGTAGTCCCAGTCTCTCTGATGTGGGTTAAAAATAAAATATAAAAACAATTTATAACATTTTATTAACTTCTCAACAATAAATGAGTTTATAGGCTCGATTGGTTTCCACAAACTCACCTGCACAAATCTGTCACATACATTTATCTAAAAGTATCGAATTAATGATTTTTCATGTGAACATTGTCAGATTGGGTGGGGTGGTGTGGGGTGGGGTGGGGGCTGTGTTTGTAAATGTGACCATTAAAAACAGGTTAGGAAAGATGACCTCACTATTTATACTTACATCAGTCAAATTCTTATAAATAAATAAAATTATTAAAATTAAATATGATCTGTTATAGGTCAACAGAGGGACACGTTAGATGTCTGTGTTTAGTTTAATGACAGTCAGTGTAACTGAGTGAATTTATGGATGAGACAATGATTCAGCACTTACTCACTGGGTGAGGTTTGGTGACTGTTACTGAATAAACTGGTGACACATGACAACTGCTTGGCTGCTGCTTGTGATCTAAATAATTACTAATGTTGATTTTTAAGACTATAACTTATACTGTAGAGTTTAACGTGATGTTTTTATTTACACTGAGAAGAAATCAAAAAAGTTTTAAGTGTTTTTTTTTTTTTTTGGTGATCACTTTTTTTTCCCCAATGGCACTTGAACGCAGCATCTGGAGCTGCTTCTCTGTTCACAGATAAAGTTTCCAAAGAGATTCACAAACACAGAAACTGAACAACAGGGACAGTCGGAGGTGAAACAACTCGTTTACATGTTAATACTGATCCTGAACACCTGCATGTTGATGTTTTTCTTTTTCACACATGTAAATATAAACAAACTGATCATGACGATGATGATGAAGATGATGTCATAAGAAACACTGGGACGTGAATTAGAAGAAACATCTTTTATTCAGTCGCTGCTGTTAGAAAACAATCTATTAACTCACTCACTCAGTTCACACCTGGACACACAACGACCAGGTGAGATCACACACTCCAGCGCTGGGGTGTGTGTGTGTGTGTGAAGCAGGGAGAAGCTGCTCAGGCTGGAAGACTCCCCTGGTTCATCTTATTATCATTATTATTGCTGCAGGTGAATGTGAGGCGTGTTACATGTTGATGAATGTTCACATGAGGAGAATAAACGTATGTCATGATGTGAACCATGCTGTAGTGCTGTTAGGCTAAAGTGCTGAAGAAGGCTAAACTGTCCCTTATAGGCTACTGTACAAAACAACAGAATAAAATGAACCAGTCTCTTTCTCTCTCTCTTGTCTTGTGACCTTTGACCCCTGGCCTCTATTTGATATCGGTATCACAGGAAAAGAAGCTTATTCTACTCCCAACTTCGGATTGTACCACTAAAGTTATTTCAAAATAAAAGCCTAGAGCAGCTGAATGTTCCAGATCCAGGTCTTCATGTACAGATCTGGACACGGTCTCCACCTGGAAACAGTTCACTACAGAACCAGTTCTTAATTATCTTTCATCTGAGTTAATTAGAAGTTTGTAATTCCCTTTTTTTACAACTTAAATTATGAGTTTATCAGGTTTCTGTTAAAGCTCTAAGACGTGTAGTGTGATTATAAGAAACTATACTAAGTTCTATATTAATACGTTGTGATGTAACAATGAAACAGTCAGAGCCTCCTCTCTTCTGATAGACAAGCTGCGAAAGGAGATGGAAAACTACACTGAGATGGTTTTTAGATCTTCTCATGGATCAACCCTTCAAAATAAAACATGTTTTGTTCCCCCTGTCAAACTTGTTGATCTTCCTAATTAACTCTGGCTGGTTCTGGTTCTGGTCTCCGGTCGTCGAAGGTTTTCACATTCTCTGGATTCTCAAAACTAAAACTGAACATGCTAAAAAAAAAGTGATAAAATCAGTAAAACTGTTGATTTCCAGAGAGATCTACAGCATCCTGAACTGATTCAGACCAGGATCTGGATCTGGATCTGGATCTGGATCAGCATCATCTAATACAAAATAAGAATTAAAGTTAAAACTTGTCAGAACTCGTCTGTCAGACTGCACCTGAACGTGACTTGAAGTAGTAAAGTGTTCAGGCTATGCACCCTGTCAGATGTTTTCTATCTGATCAATAACTCTGATTAATGAATCAGTGGGTAAAAATGTTATTGATTGAGCTGAAGGTTCGTTTGTCAGTCAAACCATTACCTGACTGAGGATGACACTGCGTTTGAGGACATGCAGACGGGTTCTGTGTTGCTGCAGGTTCCCGTGAACCTCAACGTGATTAAACATGGTGAAGTGTGAAAGTGGAAATGATGTCATAACGCAGCCGCTCGCTCTGCAGCTCCTTGATATGTCCCACTGACATCATCACAGTATCACAGGAAGTTGGTCTTGAGAGTGATGCTGGGGGAGGACTTAGCAGCGCCACGGGAGGAGGGGTTAGCACTGTTAGCTTTAGCATTCAGGCTCTCCTGGTTTCCTCTGACGGCGGCTTCGAGGCGGGACTTCAGGTGAGGAGACGACGAGATGAGAGACCTGACGGGGAGGGGCAACTCAGGTTAACCCTTTAGGTCTCGCTTGCACACACACACACACACACACACACACACACACATACACCACTGCACCTGAAGACAGCCGAGTGCTGCGGGCCAAGACGCATCAGGTCCTTGAGCGCCGCTTCATGGAGGGAGCGGGATGCTGCAGGGGCGGAGCCAAGGGCGTTTTCATCCAGGAGGAAGGAGATGAGCAGTGGAAACAAGATGGCTGCCAACTGAGGACCTGAGGTCAGAGAGAGAGAGAGAGAGAGAGAGAGAGAGAGAGATTTCCACTGTGCTCTACTGAACTCTACTGACCCTCCTGACTCTACTCACGCTGGGATTCGTCTGCAGCCTGGACAAGAACCTCCAGAGCTCGGACTCCATCCAGGACTCCCTGCAGCTCCTCAGGACTCTGAGGTCGACTCCTCTCTGCCCTCTGAGGAGGAGAGGAGGAGAGGAAGAGAAGGAAGAGGAGGAAGAGGAGGAGGAGATCAGTCATTTTCAGATCAATTCAACACTCCAGAAGAAAGCTGACTGTGTCTGTGAGAGGAGGAGTTAGTTGTGGTCCAGTACCTGCAGGAATCGAACCAGCGGCGGGCCGAGGGCCTGGATGTACGGGACGGCGATGGAGGGCTGAGCCTGAAACACCGACGTCATTAGCTGATAACAGCGACTCACGGCCTGCAGGACAAAACAGACACACTTTACAACCCTGCTGAAGGCGGGTATTGTGCGGCCTCCAGTGTCCTATGACGCGGCTCTGTGTGTGGATCTGACCTGTGGGTCCTTGTCCTCCATGCTGGAGGTGAAGCGCTGCAAACAGAGCGCATGCAGAGGCTGCGGCGTACAGACGTCTGGACCAGCAGACAGCAGGAAGATGGTGAGAGCTGTGAGGAGGCTGATGTGGTCCACAGCACAGCTGGGGTCCTCTGAACACACACACACGTGCACCATACTTAACCATGAGCAAACAACTGCAGCTTTTGTGTGTGTGTGTGTGTGTGTGTGTGTGTGTGTACCTGGCTCCCACAGGCCCAGCAGTGTGTTCAGAGCCGACCTCAGCAGCAGGTTCCAGGCTCCTCGACTCTTCTCCTGTCGACTCATCGGAGACGTCAGGACAGACTTCAGAGCCTGGAGCGCCGCCTGCACCACCACACCCTGCCTGGCTCCGCCCACCGAGCTGGTGGCAGCAACACCTGGAGCTTGAGACGTTAAAGGAGGAAGTTTAACAGAATGACTCAGTTTGTTCACTTGTTTTAACCCTGTTTGGATTTATTGTGTGTGTGTGTGTGTGTGTGTGTGTGCTACCTGTGTGTGTGACGGGCTGGTGGACCAGCTCTCTGAGGACTCCCAGCAGCAGGTAGAGGACAGTGGGGAGGATGGACACACTGCCTGCAGGAGGACGGACCAATCAGAGAGCTCCATTTATTTACACATTTATTCACAAACAGGAAGTGAAACATCACAACCGTTACTTCTTCGTTGGTACCTTCAGGGGAGCAGACGGACGGCAGCTCAGACAGGACACACAGAGCCGACGCCACCAGCTGACAGTCGTTGTCAGTCAAACTCCACACTGAACCTCCAGGACCTGACACACACACACACACACACACACACACACACACACACAGAGTTGGTGTTTGTCGTTGTCATGTGATGAAGGAAACAGGAAGCAGCTGCCCGCAGTGTGGAAGTTTCACGTCTTCTTAGCTGCCACACCTGGCTCCACCCCCTCTCTATGCCCCTCCCTCTTTCTCTGCCCCTCTCCCCTCCCCACACCTGTTGGACTGGTTCCGGCCAGTTTGGGGCTGAGCTGTGGGAGCTTCCGGACCAGAACACAGAGACACAGCTCCAGCGCTCCAAACACCAGCGAGCGTCCGGGAATCAAACCACCAGTGTCCCGCCCCTCCCCGAACTCTGGCAGTGTCTCCTTCTCCGCCGCGCCGTCGTCCACTGCGGAGCAATAAAGTTTTATACGTGAATCCTGGTCACCGTGGTAACCATTGAGCTCACAAAACAGTGACGGCATACATACAGACCACAACTACAGGCTCCACCCCTCTCAGTTACTTCCTGTTTATCCAGATAATCCATTTGTGTTGCGACCTTTAACCTCTGATGGTTCTTACCTTCGGCGCTGTGGCGTTTCTCCCGGACGTGCTCCTGAGCCGCCGTCACGATCTGTCGCAGCAGGTCCAGTACAGCGAGCTGAACCGACGCTGCCTCCCGGGTCACCATGAGTCTGTGGAGGACGCTGAGCAGCTCCACACTCAGAGCCTGGGAGGGAGGGGGGGGGGGGGGGCACACAGACTGGGTCAAGACCTGGTTCTGTCCAAGTCCTTGGTCCAGAACAAGAATCTGATAAAACTGCGAGACTTCGAAGGGAAGGGACCTGGTCTCTGGTCTGGACTCTAATCTGGATCACGATCAGGTCTCACCTGGTCATTCCCAATCTTGGCCCGGGGCCAGGCCATGTCGAGCAGGGCCTGCAGGGCTCTCAGACAGGAGGTGATGTTCTCCATCTGGTCCTGGGAGTGAGGAGAACACAGGAACTCCACACTGATGCCTGAGGAGCAAAGAGAGCAGTTAACATGGAGGAGGAGGAGGAGGAGGAGGAGGAGGAGGAGGAGGTCCAGTCGGATCAGACCCGGTTCTCACCCAGGATCAGGTGGAGCCTGTCACTGTTTATGTCCTCAGGACTCTTGGCTCCGCCCACGTAGTCACTGTGTCCCATGGAGGTGGGTGTAGCCGGTCTGGACAGGTTGGTAGGTGAGTCGTCTGACATCACAAAACCTGTAGCACAGGAGGAGAAGGAGTGAGGAGGAGGAAGGTGAGGAGGAGGAGGAGGAGGAGGAGGAGGAGGAGGAGAACTGACCTGTACTGTGCAGCCAGAGGGAGGTGGCGTGAAGGACAGGAGCCCAGGAGGAGGAGTAGTGAGCTCGAGCCTGGTTCACTGTCTCTGCTGTGTAGAAGGAGCCTCCTGAGGGGGAGGAGGGGGGACTTCAGTAAAGGTGATCAATGACGTTTGCCAGTTTATTTACTGATGGATAATGACTGATGACTGATGGTCCCACCTGTTGCAGGAAGCTGTGATGCGTACTCCTGTGGCAGGGTCAGCAGGGCGTGGTCCTGCAGCGCCGCCAACCACAGACGACTCAGTGTAGACAAATCGGATTGGACCAACTTAAGAAGCCCCGCCCCTCCTGACTCTGAGCTTGAGCTGTCATTGGCCGGGGAGGAGAGTGACAGGTCAGCCGTCTCCTTCTGTCTGCTCCTCTGCACGGCCACGATGTACACCTGAGACAAGACGTGTCATCACCTGATGTCAGTCTCACTTATCATGTTACACACCTGTTATTTCTCCACAGCCTTAAAAAGAAGATGTTAAATCACCAGAACAAAGATGGCCGACACTCACCTCGGCCCAGGCCTTGAGGACAGCCAGCGTTTCCATGGTAGCCGTGGCCTCATTGTACAGCTGGCTGGACGTGTCCCTCCCCACCTGGACTTTAGCCAATGAGGAGGCCAGGAGCTGATGGACACGCCTGAGGTCACGGAGATCACTGACAATGCCGCTGGCGATCCAGGCGCTGCACACCTGGGGAGGAGAGGAGGGGTCAAAGGTCACAGCAGGTAGGAGAGAGGACGAATCAGCAGCCAATCAGATACAGAGGCCAGATGATTGACAACCTGGAGACAGTAACCAGCCAATCAGGACTGTTAAGGTTATTGATGACTGATCACCTGACAGGCCTTTGCTGTGACATCAGGAGGAGCGTCAGCGGTGAAGGCCGGCCTCAGAGCAGCTCCCACCTACACACACACACGCACACACACAATAACAAAGAACATAAAATAAATAATAATAGTATTGAACAGATAAATCAATAACAGGGAGCAGCTTACATTGGCCTGGTACTGCTCCAGGATCACGTGACCCGGGAACTCTGGTTCTGGGACGGCAGAGAAGCGCCTGATGATGACGAGCAGCGTCTGGAGCCCGGCCAGCCTCAGCTGGTCGCTGTGGTCTGTGGCCGCCATGAACGCCATGCGCACCAGGTCGCCCAGGTGAAGGACCAGGAAGTCTGAGGAGGGACAGGTCAAAGGTCACGGGTCGGAGCTGCAGCCCGCGGGCACACTGAGCCAGGTTACCATGGGAATCTTACCTGTGGATTTGTGCAGGCGTCGCTCCTGAGCCAGAGTCATGTCGAAGTGAGCCGGGTCGGTGCTCTCACACTGTGCGATGATGCGACACACACACTCCATGGCGAAGCGGCGCGTGGCCCAGCGTAGCGCCGTGAATGGGCCGCTGGACTCGGGCCGGGCTCTGAACGTGGAGGAGTCGTCGTCTCTGCTGGACTCGTCATCCTCCTGACTTGCCTCCACCGGAGCCCGACAGTCTGAGGGGACACAGAGAGATTCATGTCCACTTACTGGGTTTGTCTCAGGGTCTTCATCATGTGATCTATCAACCACAGGTCAGGCGCTGACGACGACCCTGAGAGGTGCTGAAAGCTCCTGTGAGGCGTTGTTGGACCCACCGGTCGTCGCAGACAGGACGTCTTTGCAGAGTTTCAGCCAGTGACCTAGTTTCCCACTGGTGGCGCTGGACGTCATCATGTGGACCAGCGTCTCCTGGATGTCCCTCCTCAGACCCGGGTCTGACTCCCGGTCCAGGAGAGTGAACAGTGCCCCCTCCAGGCCCACCTCCTTTATAGTGACGTCTGCACAGAGACAGAGGGGGGAGAGTGTGACTGTGTGTGTGTGGGTCTGTGGGTCTGTCTGTGTGTGTGTGTGCGTGTGTGTGTCTCACCGAGTTGTGTGTTGTCTCGTCTCGGCAGCTCTTTGACCAGAGTCACTGCGTGCTCAGAGACCTCCAGCGCCTCCCGCTGGACAAGCTGCCGCAGACAGGCCACCACGGCCCGACGGAGACACAGGTAGGAACTGCACAGGTTGGCCTGAAACACACACACACACACACAGTTTTTACATCAGATGTTAACATGTTCAAGCTCTACAGAAATGAACCTTCAGGGCCGCCGTAGTTTTCAGAGACACATACAGCTACAGAGTTTCCTCCAGAGCTCAACTAATAACAGGATAATAATCTATAAACTGTCTCTCACACACACACACACACACACACACACATATAGTCAGTGAGCTGCGTTCAGAGGAAACACTGAGCTGTGAAGCTGGTGTTACAGTGTTAGCAGGTGAAACAGAAACAGATTCAGTGCAGCAGCAAACTGTTAAAAACTCCTTCTTATCATGCAAATAAATCAATAACCGTTAACGTTTGGTTGATGATGTCACAGCTTCATCTCATGTTAGTGCTCATGAGTTAATGTTGATCACCAGGTGATCTGTCAGCACCAGTGAAGGTTAGAATCAAAGCAGAGGAAACATGAAGTTGAGATGAAGCTGTTCCCTGTGACTGGTGACATGTTGTGAACGCTCCTTCAAAGGTTCTGTAAACCAGGCAAAGCCACGCCCCCTCATGCAGTGATGTCATCAGAGTATCAGAGTTTGTGCATGTGAATCCCTCCTCCCCATGTTTGGAAACACACAGGCCCGCCCACAGGTGAGATGACAGTGGTGCACTCAGGTGACAGTGATTGCTAATGTATGGTTCGTGTGTGTGATTATCTATGATCTCATGTCGCAGCAGAGACGGTTTTGTTTACAGAACCTTCAAATTAAAAACTGGAAACAAATAAAAACGTTGTTAAAGGAAAATGAATAATCAGTGTTTTTTCCAACAGAACAACAGAGAAGAAGAAACAAGCAGCAGCTTCTGAGAACGAGGACCTACCAACATGGAGTCATCCAACAAGATCTCCTGTAAGACACAGGACAGGGTCAAACACACACACACACACACACACACACACACACACACACACACACACACACACACACACACACACACATGCCTCAGGTGGGTGTCAGGTGTACTCACACACAGAGCAGGTACCAGGTTGGACAGGTTCACATGTGGCGGTGAGAACATGTGCAGTTGCTGCAGACAGGAAATGGCTCGGGCCTGGACCAGACAGTCCGGACTGATCTGCATCACACCGCATCCCACCAGGCAGCTGGAGCGTAGCCCGGAGACTGCCGCCCCGTCACCTGGCAACACACACACACACAGAGGAGATCATTATTTATGCAGTGCAAGAATCAGAGTCAGTGTGTGTGTGTGTGTGTGTGTGTGTATACCCTGCAGGTCGGGGCCCAGGCAGGTGATGAGGGCATGCAGGCAGCGTCCCAGGCTGTAGTGAACCTCTGGGTGAGTGGGCGGAGCCGACAGCAAGAGGCGGAGCACCAGGGTGAAGGACGGCTCAGCGTGGGCACGGTACAGTCCGCCGGACAGGTCGACCACCAGGGACAGACTGTGGAGGGACCAGGTCTGGACAGAGCAGCAGCAGCAGAGTGAGGAGCAGCTGGAGAGTGTGTGTGTGTGTGTGTGTCTTGTCAGACCAGACTGTACCTGGACCTCAGGTGAGGTGCTGTCCTGGCTCAGGGTGAACAGGACACCCAGGCAGGTGGACAGGTGCTGCGGTGAGCCGATTCCCCCGGAGTACCGGTACAGAGCCCCCAGAGCCAGAGCGTAGCCGCTACGAGACGCTGCGTCCCGACACGTCTTCAGCCTGCACACACACACACACAGGTGGTCACGGGTGTGTTTACTGACTCACCTGATACTGTCAGTGACCTTTGACCTTCAACCTAATCAACCTAAGTCTAATGAGTCCAGATAAACACTCAGTTTTAACTATTAGGAGTGTGAGGCTCCACCCACCTGTCAAAGCAGAGCAGGGACACGGAGACGGTGAAGCCCGGATCTCCAACCACCTGGACGAGCCGGGCCAGACCCTCAGCAACCAGGCACCGCAGCAGAGGACTGACGCTCTCCAGCGCCCCCGACAGGAGGGACAGGGCTGGCGCACGCAGCTCCTCTGGGCCCAGGACGCCCCGCACACCACCCAGGTTCTGAGGTCATACAGAGGAGAGAGGCTGTTCTCTGCTGCCCCCAGTGGACAAAAAGTACAACTACAACAACACAGAGAGAAAACAGGTGCAGTACCTTGAGCAGACTGCAGAGGGCGGCACAGACGTGGGTCTGGACGCTCTGTTGTCTTTGACCCTTCAGCTGGTTCACAGTCTCCACAAACTGCTCCAGTATCTTCACTCTGAGAAAATGAACACACCGTCAGCTACACAGTGGACATTAACACACACACACACACACACACGATTATTAATCAGTGTAAGCAGCAATTCAACAGTGTTAGATTTTACGAGGTGTCAGTGAACGCCTCTTGGCAGGTGAAGGTAGAAGAGCACTAAACAAAACGTCTCCTGTGACTGAGGAACCAGACGTGTGTCTCTTATTTTGAAGGGCTGGTGTGTGTGGTACCTCTGAGCTGAGATGATGTGAGGGAACAGAGATCCAAACAGACACACAGCGGCTGCCGTCAGAGCCACGGGGGGAGGGAGGGGGGCAGGGACTTCGTGGCTCCGCCCACACAGACTGTAGGGGTCATGGTCCAGGCAAGCCCCCCCCACAGTGCTGCCGTGGAGCTGCAGCAAAAACAACACACTGTAGTGACATACCTGTGGAGATACACCTGTGGTGGCACACACGTGTGAAGACACTCACTCACCTGCTCCTGGATATATCTGTGGTCTGTGTCATGGAGGGCGGGGCCAACCAGGGGCAGGTCGTCATGGTGACACAGGGGAGGCAGCAGGGTGAGGTCTGAACAGGGCTGGTTCAGGTTGTCCTGACCTGACAGGTCTGAGACCAGCTGGTTCATCACCAGACCAAAACTCTCTGTGGGAGGAGGAGGGGGCAAGAGGTCAAAGGTCACAGTGTTAGAGCAGGGTTGGAATCACTGATTGATTATTTAATCAAAAGAGAGAAGGGGAGAGGAGGAGCAGGAGGAGCAGTGACCTTGGTAGGTGGGAGGAGGCAGCAGAGAGAGCAGCTCGTAGACTCTGAGCCTGTAAACAATCGACCAGCTACGAACTGAAGAAGAGTACGACCTGAGGAGAGAGGGTAACCTGACACACACACACACACACACACACAGAATTGATCACGAACACAAATATGACAACAGTTTGATCACAAAACAATGAGCTCTGAACACTCAGGTACTGACTTGGAGAGGAGGGACACAGCACAAGCCAATGGGGTGAGTAGGCGGCTGATGATGTCATCAGTGACGATCTCCCTGCAGTGCAGCAGCAGGTTCCTCATGGCTGCTCAGACACAGAGACAGTGTTCACACACACACACACACACACACACACACAGACAGACAGGGCTGTAGCAGCAGCGAGGTGTGTGTACTGACCGCAGAGCGCCCCTGCTCGTCCCTCCAGTGTAACCTGCCACGTAAAGTAGTCCCCACGACGCAGCTCCATCTCCTGCTCCCTCAGAGAGGCAGGAAACACACACTTCCACAGGAGGAGGAGGCGTGACAGGTGGTGCTCCACTACAGCAGGGCCTGGACACACACACACACACACACTCAGAGAAACAAACTCACCCTGTGTGTGTGAGTGTGTGTGAGTGTGTGTGTGTGTGTGTGTGTGTACCCAGTGTGATGATGGAGGAGATGATCATCCACCCGGCCTGTGTCCTCTGCAGTGAAATGCGGCTGCTCTGATTGGCTGATCGTAGCATCTCCTCAGCCAGACACAGGACCACCTGTTCACAGGAAACCAGGTGGAGTTAAGGCCCCGCCCACTCCTCTAAACACACACACAAATGTGATGCGATTGTGATGACACACCCTCCTGTGACATCACTTCCTGTTACCCACCTTGCCCTTGGTGTGTGGGATTCCCAGGGGGCAGTGCTGCACAGAGGCCAGCAGGGCGGCGACGGCGGCTCCATACCCGGCCACAGCCTCGGGCGACGACTTCAGTGCTGCCAGACGCTCGGTGCAGCGGTCCAGCAGCGGGGAACACTGGGACGGCATTGCCGTGGCAATGCAGCGCAGGCACCAAGCGGCGGCAAGTCGGGCCGAGGGGGCGGGGTGAAGGAGGACAGAGATCACCGTGTCCAGGATAGCTACACACACGTACACGTCAGATCTACTCCATAAGTGTGTGTGTGTGTATCTGTGTGTGTGTATGTGTGTGTGTGTGTGTGTGTCACCTGTGCTGCTGTCCGTGAGCAGAGGGGCAGCGGTGGAGCCCAAGTCCTGGATCAGTCCTCCCAGCTCCAACAAACAACAGGTCAACACCGACTGACTGACAGAGACGTCCGATAGTCTGGACTCCATGTTCCCCTCAGACAGAGCTGCATCTGCACACACACACACACACACACACACACACACACACACAGTTACAGGCTGCAGGTGTATATAATACACAGTAAAACATGGTTTAATAGTACAGTAACCCCCCCCACCAATGGCTGGTCTATGCGTTGCCACGGTGATGCAGAGCTGCTTGGCGGCGCTGGTCTGAGCCTTCTCCCCCAGCAGAGACACACAGCTCCTCAGGACAAGGTCACACAGCAACGCGTCACCACGGCGTCAGACGGCGTCTGATTGGCTCGAGCGTGAGATGACAACTCCATCAGCAGAGACAGAAAGGAGGAGAAGTTCACCTCCAACCAGGAGGCCCCCAGGGAGGAGACGAAGACCACGCAGGCCTGAGGAGGAGGAGGAGGAAGAGAGAGGATCTGAGTTTGCTCATTTAAATCTACTCAACTACATGAGTGAATGAACGAGTGAATGAACGAGTGAAGGAACCTGTGTGACTCCGATCCGGACATCTTTCCCCACGGAGCTCGTTCCCTTCAACATGTCTCCACTCGCTCGGAGGAAACTGGCTCCGCCCCTCAGGAACCCAGCTGTCAACAAATCCATCACCTCCTCTAGAGAGCTCCGGCTCCGGCCACTCTGTCTGGGTGCCGCTGTGAACACACACACCCCAGGTCACTACTCACATCCTTCCACACAACCCCACCTCACCCCATCCCCTCTTGGTTACATCGACCAATCAGAGCACGGTACCGGCGGGCGCTCGGGGCTCCACGGCGGCGGCAAGCAGCGTCCCCAGCAGTTTGGCCACGGACACTCGGACGTTGTAGGTGGAGCCTTCGAAAGCTCTGAAGCACAGAGTGGCCACGTTCTCCAGCTCACTGGTCCACAAGAAGGACGCCTCCCTGTGCAGCTCCAACAGACACTGACACACACAGTAGGTCTTAGCTCCTCCCACCACAGGTCACATGACACCAACAGGAAGTAAAAACAACACCAACTCCAAACTGGGACACAAAACGACTGAGTGAGAGAGTTACTGAATGACATCATCCTCTCTGTCGGCAGTGGGAGGAGTTATGACACATGGAAAAGATGACAACAAACAAGGAGTCGGTCAGGGCCTTGAACGCACCTTGGCGGCGGCGCAGCGCACAGCCATGGATCGATCCGTCAGACACGTCCTTGCCGCCTTGTAGACATCACGGTGACACGGAACGGCGCTGACGCCTAAACCTCGCAGCATTTTCTCCACGCTCAGCATATCTCATAGCGACCCTGAGACTGACAGAGGAGGGGTCAGAGGTCACTCACACATTGTCATGGAAACAGCAACACTCGCAGGCTCAGGATGGCAATATTGAAGAAGAAGCTCAAGAAGAAGCTTGTCACCGTTAAAGTTCTGTGTCAGGGGAGGTGTATTATCACTGTTACTATACAGTGAGATGTGGCGTTCAGGGAACCACGTACCTCTGCACTCTTCATGGCCTTCAGCAGGTTGGTCAGAGTGTCCCTGAAGGAGCCGCTCAGCATCCGGCCTAGCTGCTCGTACAGAGCGCCCAAACACGCCACGGCCGCCCTGAAGCACACAAACACACCGTCACCGCCCTGCACAGCAGCTCAGATTTCCCAGCTTCCCTGCAGGAAGCGAACGCAGCCTGACTTACAGCCGGGTGGGGAGGCCAGACGGGGAGTCGTCTTTGCTGCGGATGATGTCATTGCACCTCTCCACCGATAAGCTGGATGGTACAGGGTCTCCCAGGCGGTACAGCAGAGCCAGGCAGTGGGCCAGCAGCCAGCGGCTCGGGGGTCCGGGCGAGCCAATCAGAATGGTCGACAGCTGGTCCACCAGGCGGCGCTGGTTCTGTTTGATGTCGATCTGAGGACGCAGAGCAAGAAAAAGTCAAACGTGACAAACAAAATGCGATGGAGAGGAATGTCCTACCTGGGCCTCCGTACTGTGTCTCACCCTGTCTGTGGATGGGAGGAGCTTCTTCAGGTGGTTCAGCCACTCAAAGATAAACTCTGCCCTCTGATGCTCGCCCAGCTGAGCACACACCTCCTCATTCAGCAGGAGGCTGTGAGCTCGCTCCATCCTGACGCTGTAGCTCCTCCTCCTGCTCCTCCTGCCCCTCCTCCTCTCAGTGAGGGACACGCCCCCTCTCCTGCTCCATGCTTCCAAATCCTGAAAAACAAACTCTGTCAATCACTGAACTTCCTTCTGTTTCCAGCATCTATGCTAAGCTAACATTAAATAAACCAAGCTAAGCTAAGCTAAGCTAACCAGCTCAACTAAACTGAACCAGTTATGTCTCAGTGTGCTAAACTGAGCTAAACTGGTTGAACTGTTCCCAGCAGCTCTGTGCTGCGTTCAGGAGCCAGTGGGGGAAACTGGACGTCTGTGTTCACGTGTGGTTTTGTTGGGACACACGTGTTGGACCGTGGAGCTGTTACATCAGAGTTCTACTGAGGTTCTACTGAGACTGTGTCCCATTGAGGATCTGACGGATCGGACCGGGAGAGGAAAATCTGAGAGAGCAGCTCATACATTATTCAAGAGCACAACACTGTCTGCTGTATTAACACACACACACACACACACACAGACACACACACAGAGTTCAAAGAGGCTGCATGCTTCAGTCTGAGCTTTTAATAACCACAGGACGTCAGCACACTGTCTTCATCACCACTGTCTATTGATCAGTTCCTTTTTCTATAGGACATCAGGAAACTATAAATACATAAAGTCAGGATATGACAGCACAGCTACGGTGGCCCTGAGGGCAACACAAAACACTTAACACAGCTTAACATTAAAGACTAATGCTAAATCAATAATCCATATGATCAATACCGTGTGATTCATGTGATATTGATGTTATAATAAACCAAACAGGCTCATAAAACACAAACTTATCGCTGGATCAGAATCGACCCACCTGAGCCTGGTCACAGGTACACACACCACTGACGTCACCGTGTACTGAGACACTTGAGTGCACTTCTACGTCACTGCAGCAAAGTGAGAAATTAAACCACAGATTTTTAAGGTGCGTTCACGTGCACAAACTGCATTTTGACCTCTAATGGAACAATTTGAACATTTCCAAACATGTCAAAGTGGATGACAAACAGGCTCGAGGTATCTATTATCTCCTGTAACTAGGTCAGATACAGAGAGACGTGTGGGTCACTTCAGTGTCTTCACCTGCATCAGTGGAAACGCAGGAGCATTTACTTTGAGGTTTGTGCTACAACAACAAAAAAAAGTCCCGCAAACGCATCACTCATAAAGACATGTAGCCGAACTGTGCTAACGATGCTAACATCAGCTGTTACGTCCTGGTAAACGCCTCTGACGCTTCGCTGATTTAACAAACTTTTATTTTAACCCCGCTGCTGATGTTTGTGTTGCAGAGACAAAACTCACAGTGAGTGGCTCTGCTGCTAGCATCGGGTGGCTAACCCGGTAAGCCAACGGGCAAAAAGTTTACACCAAAACCAGCACGAAAAACGGAACAGTTTACCTGTTAATAGTCCGTTAAAGCCTGTTAATCTGTGAGGAAAGTGTGTCTGTACGGTGAGACACCGGCACAAAGTTTATTTCAGTTTATTTTGATGCTGTAAATGTCCCCGGACGAACAGCTGAGCTGCCCGCGGCTGAATCGAGCCAAGCGTCAAGGCAGCAGGAACGGACCGCGTAAACATCCGGTCACTGTTTTTCAAAATAAAAAACTGTTGCTACAAACGCCGTTTAACTTAACAATTACGATAACTGAACTCTTTCATCTTTTATGGATGATTGTGATTGTGATATTATCTTAAGTAACGATGTCAAGTGAAGTCATTAGCATACAACAACAACTTCATGGGATTTTCTTTAACCAAAATGTGCAACAGACAGAAATACATATGTCTGCAGATTAACACGATGCTTAATCTCAATTGCTGTGAATATAAACAATAATTCAAAATTACACAGTAATCAGTTTTTAACAATGTTGTGTGAGTCCGGACATGTGTTTCCATGGACATGCAGCCACTCTCTGAGTCATTGTTGCCTGTAATGAATAATAAAGACAATGCAAGATGACTGTTATTTAATGTTTATTCATTTTACCATTCTTTCTTTGTTATTACGGTAGTTTAATTTGTACTTAAAATATAAAGTGTAAATGTCTTATCTCCATTTCTGATGCATTATTACACTTGTTTGTTTTAATTTGTTAACGGGGATGGCTCTTTCCGGTCTATCTGCCGCTAACTTAACTACTCGGCTGGTGCCAATGAATAGACTGACGAATCATCGATCGTCTCCACTGCCAACAACATCGAGACACCCAAATACTGTCGCCCTGAGTTTCGTCTTTCGGGTAGAAGTATTTAAAACTCACTCGGAAATCGCTTTAAGTGACACGAACCTGTCGGAAAAGGCCGTAAAGGGCGAACAGTGATAAAGCGGGAGAACGACCCGTCAGTCTGATCAATCGATAGCCGAGCAGCAGCCGCAGTGGGCCGAGCTAACATGACTGACGGTGCTAGAACTTTCCATGAGCCCGTAACTGAAAGTGTTGCCTTCACGTTCCGTGTCAGCGGCGGCGGGATCCGCTCCTCGGTGATTTACCGGACTAGATATCGACCGGGCTGTTCCCAGGTCGGGGCTGCTGAGTCGGACCAGCTGGCGGGCTAAGCTAACGGCTAACGGCTGAGGGACAGTGCCCGGGTATGTTCGGTTGTCTGGTAGCCGGTAGGTTGGTGCAGACGGACGCGGTGCAGGTCGCCTCGGACAAGTTCGTGTTCAACTTGCCGGACTATGAGAACGTGAACCACGTGGTGGTGTTCATGCTGGGCACCGTGCCGTTCCCTGCCGGGATGGGCGGCGCCGTCTACTTCTCCTTCCCGGACCCGGCGAGCGGCGGCCCGGTGTGGCAGCTGCTCGGCTTCATCACCAACGAGAAGCCCAGCGCCATCTTCAAGATCTCCGGACTGAAGGCCGGCGAGGGCGGGGCGCACCCGTTCGGTTCCATGGCCTCCTCTTCGTCGCCCTCCGTGGCTCAGGTCGGTGTGTCGGTGGAGTCTCTTGTCCAGCTGTCCCAGCAGACCCCGGTGTCCAGCGCCGCCGTGTCCACCGTGGACTCGTTCCTGCAGTTCACCCAGAAGATGCTGGACAGTCTCTACAACTTCGCCTCCTCCTTCGCCGTGACTCAGGCGCAGATGACGCCGAACCCCACCGAGACCTTCATCCCGTCCAGCTGCGTCCTCAAGTGGTATGAGAACTTCCAGAGGCGGATGGCCCAGAACCCGAACTTCTGGAAGACCTGACCGGAGCAGAGACTCTGACCAAAGACAACTCTTGGTTTCACAGTGCCTACACATTATTACAATAAAAGTCTGTGACAGTTTTTAACCAGCCCTGGTCTCCTCCATCACCTGCTCCACCACCTCACCACTCAGAGCTGTACCTTTATGATAAACCTACTTAGCTAGCATCACAGTTAGCATCTCTTTAAGATCAACACTGAGGTGTTCAGGTACAACAGGTCATAACAGGGGTTAACATGTTGTTGTTGTTGTTGGCAGGCTGTCACACACTAAAACACAGCTGTCATCTCCCAACCTGTGTGTGAACATTAAACGCCTCATAAATCTATTTCACTTCCATTATTTGTGTTTTAATTATTTCACAGTGAAGTAAATCAGAGCCAGAGCAGGAAGTAAATGTTATGTTTATGTTAATGTTACATTATGTTACACTTGATTACAGACTCAGGTCCATGTACAAGACACACAACACATTATACACCAATGCCAAAGATAACAACAATAATAACAGTGGACAATCTAATCCAAAGAGCCATCTATACCAGTGTCTGGTCTCAGACCGTGCTGTAGGCCGCGTGATGTTTGTCATTGAGCATCAAGTCAACATACATGAAGCTTGTGGGAACAGTTTGGAGACTTGAACTGAGCCTGAAGTGAAAGTTTCAAAATAAGAGCTGGGATTTAAATAATGATTATCGTTGAAAAGTTGTATTTTTTACATTGACTCTAAATGCCCCTGCCACCCACCAGGTGGAGCTACAGCTCGGCTTCAACTTTGACCCTGTTGCTTTGCCGGTGAGAGAGTGACTCAGTTCAATCAGATCAGATTGATTGATCAGATCAGGAAGCAGCTGCAGCAGCTGGATGAAGCAGCTTCATTCTCCACTCATGTCAGACTTTGCTCCTCGAAGGTGAAGAAAAGGAGGAGCAAAGAAAACACATGGAAGTGTTGTAACGTTCAAGTCAGAATCAAACCCAGAGAGGAGGGACAGGCTGAGGAGGGAGGAGGGCGTGGAGCTGCTGGTAGAGCCGATAAACTCTTACATAACAGTCCTCACACACACACACACACACACACTCAGAGGAGCAGCTGACTGTTTGCCTCAGGGTGTGTAGTTCATTACCAGTCTGTAGTTCGGTGTGTGTGCAGTCAGGATGGTGCAGGAGCTGCTGCTGGTTGGAGCTCTGCTGCTCGGACTTTACTGTCTCCTCCGCGTCACCGTGCTCAAACTGCCCAGATGTAAATCCACGGTGAAGCTACACGGGAAAACCGCCATTGTCACCGGTGAGTTCAGGGCCTGTAGGAGAAAAGGAAGCAAAAAGAGGGGGGGCGTGGGAAAGAGTGGAGTCCTGTGGAGAGATCTGTCCCAGCTGTTTCCTCTTTTGTCTTTTGTCTTCTTCTTCTACGCATTATTCAGAGTTGTTTCCGTGTCAGTGACAATGACCAACAATGTTCAGACACGTTTTACCTTCATTACAAACTGCAGCTGCACTTGGGTTATTTTCTCTCCTCGTCCTTCAGGAGCAAACACCGGGATTGGTAAGACCACAGCCATGGACCTGGCCCGGAGAGGGGCCAGGGTGATCCTGGCGTGCCGGGACCGAGGGCGAGCTGAGGCAGCGATCCAGGAAATAGTCCAGGTAAAGGGCAGGTCTGATGTTCCTCAAGGCTCCGCTCGCGGTCCTCGTCTCCTCTGTGGAAACAGCTCTGAACACAGTTTGTGGTGTCACGTAATCAGACGTTATAAAAGCTGTGACACCTCTGACCTCTGACCTCTGGTTGTCTTGTCCTGATCAGGAGACGGGGAACAACCAGGTGATCTTCATGCAGCTCGATCTCGCCAGTCTTCGGTCCATTCGCTCCTTTGCTGACGACTTCCTGCGGGCTGAGCCCAGACTGGACCTCCTCATCAACAACGCAGGTCAGACCTGCAGCAACAGCAGTGGTGGTTCAGATACTGAAGACAATCACATGATCAATATTCTTTATTCTTAATTAATGGATGATTAATGTTTGGATTATTGATCCTTCATTGCTAAGCTAGGCTAAACACACCCTGAACCTGGTGGACAGATCCTCTCGGTCACTTCCTGGTGTCTCCGTCCTCAGGTCTGATGAACAGCGGGAAGACGGAGGACGGGTTCGGGATGATCTTCGGTGTCAATCACCTGGGTCACTTCCTGCTGACGGTGCTGCTGCTGGATCGGCTGAAGGCGAGCGGGCCGAGCCGCGTGGTGACCGTGGCCTCCAAAGCCTACACCTTCGGGAAGCTGGACTTCAACTGCCTGACGACTCACAGGGCCCTGGTTCTGGGCAGCAGCGACTTCACGCTCTTCCAGAGTTACTCTTGCAGCAAACTGTGCAACGTCCTGTTCACCCACGAGCTCGCCAAGAAGCTACAGGGCTCCACCGTCACCTGCTACAGCCTCCACCCAGGTCAGGACACTCAACACTCAACATCACATGGTCCTCAGAAGGTTCTGGGAAGAACCTCTGTCTGTTGCAGGGGACAGGTGAGGGGCTGCTGTCTGTACGGTGCAGATGAACCCCGCCCTCACTCTATCTCAGGTGTGATTGACTCAGACCCAGATCCACAGCCCTGCAGAGAAAAGAGTGGAGCTGATGGTCCAGAGTCCTGGTTGTGGTCCTACTAATCCACCTGTGAAGTGTAAGCCATGGCCTCCAGCTGTTACCCTGCTGATTACATCATCACACATGTCCTCATCTGTCAGATTGAGCTACCACTCACCTCTGACAGTGCAGCTGGTTTTAGAAACACATGGTAACACCTGAAAACTCTCACCTGTCCCCTCACTTTCAGTTTAGCATCAACTCTGACTTTGCTTCAGGAAATTACCCACAGTTCATAGCGGTGTGAAGTCAAATACAGATTTCCTCTGAAGCGTTGCAACGGAACCACTCCCAGTCCCTGTTTTGGTCCTGGTCCCGATCCCGGTCCCGGTCCCGTTTCCGGTTCTGGTACCGGTACCGCTCCCGGGTCTGGTCCCGGTTCGGGTTCCGGTACCGGTTCCGGTCCCGGTCCCGGTTCGGGTTCTGGTTCCGGTACCGGTTCTGGTCCCGGTTCGGGTTCCGGTACCGGTTCGGGTTCTGGTCCCGGTTCGGATTCCGGCACCAGAACCCGAACCGGTACCGGAACCCGAACCCGGACCAGAACCCGAACCCGGTCCCAGTTCGGATTCCGGTACCAGAACCCGAACCGGTACCGGAACCCGGACCGGAACCGGTACCGGTACCAGAACCGGGAGCGGTACCGGTACCAGAACCGGAACCCGGACCTGGACCCGAATCGGCCACCGGGACCGGGATCGGACCAGGACCAAAACAGAGACCGGCCTTGTTCATGTGAAGTGTGTGGGAGTCCCAGACTTTATGTCCTGGTCCTGGTCCTGTCCCATTCCCATCACAGCATCTGGACCATTTCAGTCTCTCACTCTCAGTCACTT
The DNA here is from genome assembly GCA_021432705.1 of Caranx ignobilis. NCBI lineage: Eukaryota > Metazoa > Chordata > Actinopteri > Carangiformes > Carangidae > Caranx > Caranx ignobilis. The sequence goes on along the minus strand of MU269985.1, from coordinate 20,052,008 downwards.
ACAGCTGATATTGTTCAAGACAGTCAGGGTTCAGGGCCTGAGAGGCAGAAGGGAATTGGACCCTTGTGTGTCCAGCCTGGTCGGTCACTTTACTGTGTCCCTGACCTGGTCCGTCATGTTAATGGCTGAGTTCTAGTCCAGTCTCTTACAGACCACAGACTCTATATGACTTAGGCTCGTTCACATGAAGTGTGTGATGTCCCATTGTGACATCATCAAGTCAGTTTATGTTCCCTCCTTTCAGTCAGCATCGACTCTGACTTTGCTTCAGGAAATTACCCACAGTTCATAGCAATATGAAGTCAAATACAGATTTCCTCTGAAGCGTTGCAACGGAACCACTCCCAGTCCCTGTTTTGGTCCTGTCCCGTCCCGATTCCGTCTCGGTTCCGGTTCTGGTACCGGTACCGCTCCCGGTTCTGGTCCCGGTTCGGGTTCGGGTTCCGGTACCGGTGCCGGTTCGGGTTTCCGGTCCCGGTTCGGGTTCTGGTTCCGGTCCCGGTTCTGGTTCCGGCACCGGTTCGGGTACCGGTACCGGTTTTCTGGTCCCGGTTCGGGTTCCAGTACCGGTACCGGTACCGGTTCGGGTTCTGGTCCGGGTTCGGGTTCCGGTACCGGTTCGGGTTCTGGTACCGGAATCCGAAGCGGTACCGGAATCCGAACCGGGACCAGAACCGGTACCGGTAGCGGTACCAGAACCCGAACCGGTACCGGTACCAGAACCGGTACCGGTACCAGAACCGGTACCGGAACCCGAACCGGGACCGGAACCGGCACCGGTACCAGAACCGGGAGCGGTACCGGTACCAGAACCGGGACCGGAACCCGAATTGGCACCGGGACCGGGATCGGGACCAGGACCAAAACAGGGACCGGCCTCGTTCATGTGAAGTGTGTGGGAGTCCCAGACTTTATGTCCTGGTCCTGTCCTGTCCCATTCCTATCACAGCATCTGGACCATTTCAGGCTCTCACTCTCAGTAACTTACAGCTGATATTGTTCAAGACAGTCAGGGTTCAGGGCCTGAGAGGCAGAAGGGAATTGGACCCTTGTTTGTCCAGCCTGGTCCCTGACTTTACTGTGTCCCCGGCCTGGTCCATTATGTTAATTGCTGAGTTCCAGTCCGATCTCTTACAGACCTTAGACTGTAAATGACTTTGGGTCGTTCATGTCAAGTGTGTGAGTGTCCCATTGTCATATCATCAAGGGACTTTATGTCCTGCTCCTGGTCCTGTCCCATTCTTATCACAGCATCTGGACCCTTTCAGGCTCTCACACTCACTCACTTATAGCTGACCTTGTTTAGGTCAGTCAGGGTTCAGAGCCTGAGAAGTGGAACAGAATTGGGCCCTTGTGTCCCCGGCCTGGTCCGTCACGTTAATGGCTGAGTTCCAGTCCAGTCTGTTACAAACCATAGACTCTATGTGACTTAAGCTCATTCATGTGAAGTGTGTGAGTGTCCCATTGTCACATCATCAAGCCACTCTATGCCCTGGTCCTGGTCCTGTCCCATTCCTATCACAGCATCTGGACCCTTTCAGGCTCTTGTTCGCAGTCACTTACAGCTGATGTTGTTCAAGTCAGTCAGGGTTCAGGGCCTGAGAGGCAGAAGGGCATTGGGCCCTTGTGTCCCTGGCCTGGTCCATCATGTTGATGGCTGAGTTCTAGTCCAGTCTCTTACAGACCACAGACTCTATATGACTTAGGCTCGTTCACATGAAGTGTGTGAGTGTCCCATTGTGACATCATCAAGTCAGTTTATGTCCCCTCACTTTCAGTCAGCATCAACTCTGACTTTGCTTCAGAAAATTACCCACAGTTCATAGCGTATGAAGTCAAATACAGATTTCCTCTGAAGCGTTGCAACGGAACCGGTCCCTGTTTTGGTTCTGGTCCCGATCCCCGTTCCGTCCCGGTGCGGGTTCGGGTTCCGGTGCCGGTTCCGGTTTCTGTGGTACCGGTACCGCTCCGGTTCTGGTACCGGTACCGGTTCGGTACCGGTGCCGGTTCTGGTCTCGGTTCGGTTCCGGTACCGGTTCGGATTCTGGTATCGGTACCGGTACCGGTTCTGGTCCCGGTTCGGGTTCTGGTACCGGTTCTGGTCCCGGTTCGGGTTCCGGTACCGGTTCGGGTTCTGGTACCGGAATCCGAAACGGTACCGGAACCCGAACCGGTCCCGAAACCCGAACCGGTACCGGTACCCCGAACCGGGACCAGAACCGGTACCAGAACCGGGATCGGAACCGGTACCAGAATCCGAACCGGCACCGGTACCGGTCCCGGTACCAGAACCGGGACCGGTACCGGTAGCAGAACCCGAACCGGGACCGGACCGAACCCGAACCGGCACCAGTACCGGGAGCAGAACCAGGAACCAGACAAGGACCGGAACTGGGATCGGGACCAGAACCCTTTCAGTCTCTCACTCTCACTCACTTATAGCTGACCTTGTTTAAGTCAGTCAGGGTTCAGGGCCTGAGAGTCAGAAGGGAACTCGGCCCTTGTGTCCCCGCTCTGGTCCATCATGTTAATGGCTGAGTTCCAGTCTGGTCTCTTACAGACCATTGACTGTATGTGACTTAAGCTCGTTCACGTGAAGAGTGTCAGTGTCCCATTGTCACATCATCAAGTCAGTTTATGCCTTAGTCCTGGTCCTGGTCCTGGTCCTGTCCCATTCCTATCACAGCATCTGGACCCTTTCAACCTCTCACACTCATTCAGCTGACCTTTTTTAAAAGCATCTCATTGTTGCCGTGTCAGCGTCACGAGGGCCGTGGTGAACCTCAGTGGCTGTAAACTCCACACAGAAGCTTTTAGCTTTTTAATTTAACCCTGTGATTCCCAAGGACGCAGACGAGGGTCATTTAAACAAATGAAACAGAATAAGATAATAAAAAGTTATCGTCTAAAAATCAAAATCCAACCATCAGCATCAGTGTCACCATGGCAACAACATCACTCACGTTCAACACAGGTAGGACGTGGTCCAGTCGATGCCTCTGACCTCCCTGTCTCTCCCTCCAGGGCCATCAAGACCGAGATCGGTCGGTACTCCGGCTTCTGGTGGAGGCTCTTCTTCACCCCCATCATCTTCCTCTTCTTCGTTGATGCCGAGTCCGGAGCTCAGACCACCCTCCACTGTGCCCTGGAGCCGGGCATCGAGCACCTGAGTGGCCACTACTTCACCCGCTGCGCCCCGGTGCTCGACATCGAGCCGAAGGCGAGAGACGACGCCGCCGCCAAGAAGCTGTGGGAGCTCAGCGAGAGTTTCTGTGGCCTGTCCTGAAGGATGGGGGGGGGGGGTGTTTTCATAAAACCCATTAAAGTTCAGCATTTTACTGAGAAACCTAAAGTCCGAGTGTCCTTGAATGCAACACAAAGATTATACAGGCTGTAACACATCAAATATAACATTACTATTGATAATAATCTCAAGTCATAGGTGAAAGGTCAAACTGCAGCAGAGTTTCATGTGAACCTCAGAGGAACTGGTCGGACTGGACCGAGCCGTGACATGCCTGTCGTGGCTGGACAGGAAGAACCGGTCCGACAGGTGAGCTCTCTCAGGTGGATACATAAGGACACACCTGAGCTCCACCACACCACTCCAACCATGTTCCAGCTGCTGCTGCTGGCCGCCGTGCTCCTGGCCGGATACGTTGTCCTCACACAGACGCTCTTCAAAAGGTCCAGATGCAGAGGAAACGCAGCGGTGGCCGGGAAGACCGTGGTCATCACAGGTGAGACACACTTCCAGTCACTTGACAGGGCCAGGTGAGGCACAGAGCAGCTACTCCGACGAAAACAGACTCAAGTTTCTGATCAACTCTCTCCTTCGCTCAGTGACGTGTTTATTCGTGCTCGAGCACAGAATCTGTTCCAGTTGTCAAGGAAACACGACGTCACAGTGGTGAAATGTTACTGTTTCCACGGAGACCGGTGATTTTAAGCTGTGTAGTGTTTTGTGCAACTTCGCGCCGAGTTTCGTAGAAAGACACACGGGTCACGTGACGCCCTTAGCCAATCAGGACGGAGATGTGCCATGTCACCGAGGAAGCAGCCAATGGCCATGCCCACAGAGTGCGCATGGCTTCTTCTGTCCGGGGGGGGGGGGGGGGGGGGACTCAGTCTGTACTAATTCAGTATAAGGTGTAATGAATATTACCTTTACTTTTGTAACTTGAATGTCGGTTCAATGACTTCCTGTGTTGCGTTTGTGCTGCAGGAGGAAACACTGGCATCGGTAAAGCCACAGCGCTGCACCTGGCCAGCAGGGGTGCCAGAGTGATCCTGGCCTGCAGGAACCGGGACAAAGCTGAAGATGCCATCGCACAGATACAACAGGTGTGTTCACGATTTATTTCCTTATGTCATCTGTCTCACACCTGTGGACATCACGTCTCAGACCTGACTCCCGACATCATCGTCTTATTTTGCAGGAGACAGGAAGTACCGACGTCGTCTACATGCACTTGGACCTGGCCAGTCTGAAGTCTGTTCGCTGCTTCGCTGAAACCTTCCTGAAAACTGAGTCCAGGCTCGATCTGCTCATCAACAACGCCGGTACACACACACACACACACACACACACACACACACACACACACACACACACACACACACTGTAAACAAAGATAGACATCAACTTTGTGACTCCGCCCACATGTTTCAGACCAAACAGCTTTGATCTTCAGCAGAGAAACAACCTGTGTCTGTCCTGCAGGTCTGGTGGGTGATGGACGGACGGAGGACGGCTTCGGTGTCCAGTTTGGGGTGAACCACCTGGGCCACTTCCTGCTCACCTGCCTGCTGCTGGACAGGTTGAAGGAGTCGGGGGGAGGGCGGGTGGTCACAGTGTCCTCGATGGCTCATCGCTGGGGGAGCATTGACTTTGAGGTGAGAACGCCCACATCACTGCAGCACAGAGAAGACGGGGGGGGGGGAATCCTGTGTTCATGGTGTGTGTGTGTGTGTGTGTGTTTCCAGGGCCTGGCGGTGAACAGACACCTGGGCACCGGCAGGTACAGCTGGCAGTTCTTTCAGGCGTACTGCAACAGTAAACTGTGTAACGTCCTCTTCACCCACGAGCTCGCCAAGAGGCTGAAAGGAACCAGCGTCACCTGCTACAGCCTCCACCCAGGTAACCCCCCCACACAGGTGCATGGGGTGACCTGAAGATCCAGTACAGGGTCAAAGGTCAGCAGGCAGGGTTCAGGTTCAGGAGAGGGGTTTTATCTGGAAGAACAAAGACGGCACAACATCTGTAATGTTGTGCTCACAGCTCGGGTTTGAATCTGGTGAGGAAAACATGTCGTAAGGATTAGCGTCTATGTCACATGACTGACGACAGGTGAGACGGACAGGTGGTTGGATTGAAGATGTGCTCCTGAAACGCTCCTGTTCACGTTGCCTCCGTCACTGTTTCCCAGGTGTGGTTCGTACCGAGCTGTCCAGACACGTCAGCCTGTGGCAGAGGATCTTCATTGAGCCCGTGGCCTGGCTGCTCTTCCTGGACCCGGAGGCCGGAGCCCAGACCACACTGCACTGCGCTATGCAGGAGGGAATCGAACCTCTGAGCGGACGCTACTTCTCCTGCTGCACCGTACAGGAATTGTGTGTCCAGGCCAGAGACGACGCCGTGGCCCGGAAACTGTGGGAGGTCAGCGAGAGGCTCTGTGGACTCTCTTAAGGTGGACTGAACATGACGGACTGTAACATTTAAGGAAACTTGACCTGCAGTGACTGACAGATAAAAGCCCTGTTGTTGTGGATGTGATGAATAAAGAGCAACAGTGTGATTGATTATTGATCATGTGGTTTATTTCATTTAGTCATGAACAACACACAGGTGAGCTGGTCCACTTTAAGATCAACATCCTGACATTAGATTTATTGGCCTGTGCGTTTTTTAAAGAGCCAAGTCACTACATCCTTCTTCACTGGTGTTTTGTTGGGGTGAAATAAAGTTGTGTTTGAATTGACAGTGAATTGTTATTGATCCATGAAGGGTTAGGGTTAGGGTTAGTCTGGTGGCCTCCAAAAGTCACACATCAAATACGGCTACAGGTGAGTGACACCTGCTGGATACACCTGTACGGACAGATGAACTCTGACACCATGTATAAACAGTGAGCTCAGATCCAGGAAGTGATTGACAATCAGCTTGATGCCGCATATAAACGGCTGAATAGAGCGGATTATTCATTCAGCGCATGCGCGTCGTAGTACGTAGGAGTCACGTGTTGACGGTCGCGGGAAATAGGAGACAGGAAATAGTAGAAAGTCAAAGCTGGTTATAACAAACATGGCATAAACCAAAAAACTAGACACACACACACACACACACACACACACAGAGTCTCAGTTCTCGCAGCTGACAAACTTCTTCAGGAGACCTCGAGAACAGAGCACCGCCATTACACTCACCTGTCCGCCTCACCTCACCGTGCCACCTGATCACTCCGCCCCATCCAAACCAAGGTCAACACACTGCCGAACCACACAACAGAAAGTAGTTCCCAATCAAAGAACAACACAGAGATCAATCCCCAAAGCTAATAACTAATACCAATAGCCTGTGTATAAAGCTGGCTGTGGTTATAGTGACTCAGGACAGGAGCTGCTGTACTGTACTTGTAGTGACGTCATCTTCCGGTCGAATGAATGAAACACATGAACGTCATAGACAAACATTGATGGTCTTGTGCTCTTAGCTCTTACGTGACCTCAGCTGATCTGTGAACACACTGACACTGGATCCATAACTAAGGCCTCACATGTTTCCCACAGCGCAGTGTCTTCACCTGTTCTTCTACTTATCAACCCCTGCACCCCACAGTACAGAGCGCCACCTACTGTGGGGTGCAGGTACTACATGAAGATGAACATAAATGCACAGGGACCAGAACTGGCTCTAACGATAAGATGTTTTGCTCCTTCATGGTTGTAATGTAGAGGAGACCAGACCCGTGTGTCTGTGTGTAAAATGTCTGTCGTCTCTGCAACACAAACACAAAATACATGGTTTAATGTCAAACACAAAGAGGGACATGTTACAGTTCAGCCCTTAGTCCAGGTTTACGTGTGTGTCTCATGTATATTAGTTACTGTCAGTTGGAGCATGTGCAGTGCAGGTGGAGCAGGTGCAGGACCAGTTGGAGCAGGTGCAGGTGCAGGTGGAGCAGGTGCAGGACCAGTTGGACCAGGTGCAGGTGCAGGTGCAGGTGGAGCAGGTTTAGCTCCTCACAGAGCCCCATGATGACAGCAGACAGCAGGTTCAGGTTGTAGTGTCTTTATTAATATAACAGTAATAATAATAATATGAACGTAGGAGCAGAGCCAGCGAGCTGACGTCACTCCACTGATCTGAGAATCTATTGCAGAGAATAATCACAGTTATAAAAATATCTGTCTGCACTCGTCCACTTTATTGCCCCGCTCCCTAAGAATCCAAATATAAACAACAACAACACAGACTTTTACCCCGGGGGGCAGATGATGTCGTTTCTCCACTGCAGTCTCCACGCTGAGACTCTTCAGCTCATGACTGTACTCACTTATTCTTATGTCTATGAGCCCAGGTGTGTGTGTGTGTGTGTGTGTGTGTGTAACATGAGGACGTACAGCGACATAAAGTCCATGATGATTAATTCTTCATCTGAAACTGTAAACAGAGGAAGTTTGAAAAGAGACTGAAGGTTTGTTTAGTTCTTAGTTCAACATGGCGTCTGGTGTGGACGTGTCCCAGTGAAGGAGTTCTGTCTCTGTCTGCTGTTGATGTGAACATGCTGAGCTCATCATGTCCAACAACAAACGTCCTGTTGGACAGCTGATGGAGAAGAAACGACCTGTTTCATCCTGAGACAAAACTCCAGCTACAGATTAAAGATGTTGACGAGTCAGAGACGGAAACAGATCAGAGTCAGAGTCAGAGTCAGAGACAGATCAGAGTCAGAGTCAGAGTCAGAGACAGAGTCAGAGTCAGAGTCAGAGTCAGAGACAGATCAGAGTCAGAGTCAGAGTCAGAGTCAGAGACAGATCAGAGTCAGAGTCTGAGTCAGAGACAGATCAGAGTCAGAGCCAGAGCCAGAGTCAGAGACAGATCAGAGCCAGAGTCAGAGACAGAAACAGATAAGAGTCAGAGTCAGAGTCAGAGTTAGAGACAGAGACAGAGTCAGAGACAGATCAGAGTCAGAGACAGATCAGAGTCAGAGCCAGATCAGAGTCAGAGTCAGAGTCAGAGTCAGAGTCAGAGTTAGAGACAGAGAGAGACTGAGTCAGAGTCAGAGACAGATCAGAGTCAGAGTCAGAGACAGATCTTTACAATCTGTACAATCAATTCATTTTACGTTCCTGTTGATGTGTGTCGGCCGCACCGAGCAGGACTGATCCTGAACATGTGACACATGACATCACATGTTCAGAAACAAAGTGTTGTATTTTCCTGTTTATAGTCAGACACTGGTTCCACCACCTGACACTGGCTCACATCACCACCCATCCACCCTCTGAACTCTGACATCATCCACCCTCTGAACTCTGACATCATCCACCCTCTAACCTCTGACATCGCCAGGCTCATAAAACAGACTCCAAACTGATAAATGCTCTAACTTTCATTATAATCATGTTCACAATCAGTTTCTTGACCAGGGATCATTTTGTCTGTTAAAGATCCTACAGAGACTTTTACCTGGATGAACAAAGTCTGCGAAACACTACCGCCTTTGTCCACAGGGGGCGCTAAAACCAACACAAAATGAGAGCTCTTTGTTTTTGTTTCTGTTTGAACCAGGATCTCGTTTGTATTTTGTGACTTTTCACAACATGTGCAGAGGAAACGAAGGAGTGAAGCCACAGGTTCATGAGCGGAAAAAGAGCTGATGCAGAGCAGGACGAACCAACGGCCACAGGAGCTTTAAGACAAGCGTTATCAGCAGCAGGCGAGCTGCAGTGGAGAAACAAATCAAAGTGTCGCCACAGGGAGACAAAGAAATCAACCAAACATTAAACAGAGACGTCTCTGTCCGAGGGGACGGATCAGTGAACGCCACCTCTTCACTGCCAGTGGGTGGAGCTGCTGAGATATTGATCAGGCTCTTTAAGCAGCTAACGCTAATCATCAGAGCTCAGATCAACACACACACACACACACACTGATGACCATCCCACTTCAAACGAGTGTTAGATTTAAAACTGTCCCGTTCTCACATGATGTCGTTGTGGAACCACATGGATCAAAATGGCAGTGACGTGGTTCTTTACTGACAGAACGTGTATGGGCTGTTTGGATGGATGGAAGGGGGGGGGGGGGACGAAGAGGAGGACGAAGAGGAGGAGGAGGAAGCCTGGTTCTGATGCCAAAAGGAAAAAGACATGTTAAAGGTTTAAGATGTTTAAAGTCAGAGTGACGGTATTGAACTGCTAGGGTCAAAGGTCAAATAACTGGACTTAAAAAATAAAATGACTCATTATCATTTTTGGAATCATTCTGTTTAAGTGAAGTCAACACTTAAAGCAGAAATATAATGTAATGTATAAACACATATGAAGCCTCTGGTCCGTGTCAGACACGGGTATGCGGTGCCGGCGGCTGCGGTGATGGTCGACCCATCTCCACACAGGATCTGTGGAGCTCAGCCTCAGTGATCTTTGGGTTCTTGGTGACCTCACTGACCGACCGAGGCTCTTCTCCCCCAGCTGTTCAGTTTGGCCAGGCAGCTGCAGCTCCAGGAAAAGTCCTGGTTGACCCAAACCTCCTCCATGTAATAATGATGGAGACCACGGAGCTCTAAGAAACAGTAAGTAGGGCAGAATACACAGCTGGACTCAAATGAAGGTGTAGAACCATCTCGAAGATGGCGTCACAGCAAAGGCTCTGAAATCTTCTGTTCAGGTGATAGATCACTTTTTCTTTTTAACTAATTTGCCAAAATTTCTTAAAACTCTGGGTTTGTGCTGTTATGATGGGCTGGTGAGTGTGTGTGTGTGTGTGTGTGAGAGAGAGAGAGAGAGAGAAGGTAACGTTTGGGTAAAATGCCAGTAAATCTAAACAAAGGTAAAAAAAAAAAGCATAATGTTATGTAAATAATCACTGAATCTGAAACAAGTCGATCAGAATTTATATTGAGATTTTTCTTTTGTTGGCAGAAAAAGGCTTCCATATCTGTGTGTGTGTGTGTGTGTGTGTGTGTGTGTTTTGTCTCTTTGTGCTTTTTTTTTTCCTAAATTTTCCCAGAATTTTCTTCGTCTTTTTTTCTGAATGATTCTTTGTTGTTTTTTCACAAATTTAGGGAAAAAACTTCAGAGAAAAAAAAAAAAAAAAAATCAATAAAATCCAAAGTAAGACATGCCCCCCCCCCCCCCCCCCACCCACCCACCAATAAAACCAAACAAAGAGCAGGGATGAGTGACGAGTGTGAAGTTTTGATTCTTTCCGTAGTTGAAGGTCAGTGACGAGTCTCTACGCCACTCTCTGAAAACTCTTATTTTGAAATACTAAAATAGTTCTGAGTGAGACTAAATGCTCGAATCCCCATTGGCTGTCCAACAGGAAGTCCTTTTATTCTCAAATATCCAGTCACTGATCCTCAGATCATGATTGTGTGTTGTTCTTTAAATAAATCGGTGTCTCTTGTCCATGGCTTCTTTGTTGCTGCGTCGTCCCAACGCCAGAATCCTCTCACGTCTGAAACATTTTCACCTCCACAACAAAAACAAAATCAAACTGTTAAAAACAGATTCTCTGCATATTCAGAGACGTCCAGGAGACGTCTGTCCTCGTCCGTGATGTCCCCACCAGACGTCCTCATCCCACTCTGCCCGGCGGTCTGAAGGCACTTGATGTCATGGCAGAGGGTGATCGTTCGTCCTCGGTCTGCCACAGACAGACAGGTGTCAAAATAAAAGTCCGATTTTTGTCTTAATTAACTGTCGCTCTGTGGGTCCGCTGTAAAAAGTTACCTCCCCCTTCAAAATGAAACAAAGAGGAGAGCGACGGTCTGTCCAACTCACCATACAGTACTGCTGATCTGAGGAGAGGTGGGGGCCAGTAGGAGGGGCTTATGACAGGTGCTGGGGGGGAGGGGGGGGGCACATTCAAACAGTTTCTTCTTGTTTTTGTAGGAACCAAAGGTCTTCAGGTAGAAGACAAACAAAGAGTCCTGCCCATTTAACTCTGTTCACACCTGAGCTGCGTCCATACACTTGGAAACTATGGAGGCCCAGAGGAGTCAAAGCACTGCAGCTTCAGAAAACAACACAACAGGAGGTGTTTCTGGGGACACAATAAAGTGAGGGACCAGTCTGGGAACACATGTTATCAATCATATGGACTCCCAGGCTGTGGCCGCTCCATCGCCATCATCTGGCATTAGCTTAGCATTAGCTTTTCAAGTGGTCCCTCAATTTAATGTGTCCCCAGAAACACTTCTGTTGTTGTGTGATTGTGTGTTTTCTGCAGCTGCGGTGCTTTGACCCGTCAGGGCCACCGTACATAAACAAACTCACCTACACTGAGCGTGTGCCAACAAGAAGCAGATTATAGCTCTGCAGCTGATTAGCTGCACAAAACAGCAAAGACCTTCACCTGAACAAAAACCGTCCAGGTGAGAACACAACCCAGGAGATTTCAAAATAAAACAGGTCCAAATGTTCCTCTGAGTCGACCTCTGGACTTCCCAGCTGTCGCCCTGACAACCAGGAGCACTGACCACCTGGATCTCACAGTCAGACAACCTGTAACTCTCAGGTGTTTATGCTAAGCTAGGCTAACACACTGTTTCCTACAACGTAAACAATCCTGACTTCCCATCATGCCTCTCTGCAGCTCTGAGACAATCTTTGGTAGCTGGGGGAGGGGGGTGGGGGGGTGGGGGCGGATCGAAGGTTATGGTGTTGTGTCACGTACGGGGGGAGGGGGGGGTCACCTCTGCTGACCAATCAGAGCCAGACTCAGAGTGACACACAGCTGCCATATATGGGGTGAAGAGGGCGGGGCGAGAGACCTTAGATCTGAGAGACAGAGAGAGAGAGAGAGAGATCAGACTGGTGTTCAGAGGTTAATTAGAGTCATAGTTCAGGTGAAGGACAGGTGTGCTTACTGTTGGGGGGAGGGTCTTTACACTCGCCCTCCTCGATGGTGACATCATCGATGGCGATGTCTCCCTCGATGCCGGTGCCCCGCACGCCCTCCATCACCACCTGACCGGGACAGAGACAGAGACAGGAAGCTGACACCCTGCAACTGGTTGTGTGTGTGTCTCTGTGGGCGGGGCCTGTACCTGAAAGGCTGTGGTTGGGTGGATGTTGACCTTGGCTTGTCTCCAGCGGTCTCCTTGGTTACCGGTCAGACTCCAGACCGAGGTATCCGTCACCGTCTGACCTTTCTGACGCAGGAACACGTTGAGCGCTCCTACAGGACAGACAGGTGAGCTGGTTAATGCCCACATTCCTTTACCTGGGCTGTAATGTACCTGAGGGGGGCGTGGCCTACTGCACTCTCACCTATGTGTTTCCCATACATGTGGTAGAAGAAGGCGAAGCAGTAGGTGGGGCTGCTGACGGAGGAGGAGGAGGAGGAGGAGGAGGAGGAAGTCTTGGTGTTCATGTTGAAGGTGGGAGACAAAAGCCGAGCCTTGTCTCCCTGCAGCCTCGGCCTCGACGTCTCAATGTACATGTAGAAACCTGAGAGGTCAGAGGTCACGTTCAGCTGTTACACTGTCACAGTAAAAGAACTTCCTGTGAATTTCATAATAACAGCGTTATTAGAGGAGAACTAATCAGGATCTGATTTCCTGTTAATGTGGAGGAGGAGGAGGATGTTTCTGTGGGGGGGGGGGGGGGCTTCATCTTCACCTGATCGACTGACCCAGATGTTGCTCTGCAGATGTTAGGGTTACTACACTACATACTCAGCAGTGACAGTTCTCTGAGCCTGTTGTTCTCTGTCCAGATGTGCATGTTCTCACTTCCTGTTTGTGCTCCCCCCCCCCCCATTCCCCCTCCATTCCCCCTCCTCACCCTGGGGGTGGGGTCTGATGGCCCCGTGTTGACAGCCAATCACATTTCATTATTTCTCCTCGTGCTGCCTGGCGTCCTCGGAGACGACAGTTTTTGACTCACACTGCTTTTTGCCGTGCGGCTGTTTCACATCTATGTCTCCATGGCAACTCCCGCCCTTCACACACACACACACACACACACTGCTGTGTGAGGTGGTGTTGATGCCTCACAGAGTCAAGACTTTACACTTTACTCCGGACAGGAGGTGCTTTTACTGTGTGTGTCTGTGTGTGTGTGTGTGTGTGTTTGTGTGTGTGTGTGTGTGTGTGTACCCTGCTTGGAGCCTGTGTGGTCTGAGCTCGGCCCGGTGTTGGGGGTATATTTGGTGTCTCGTGTGGCGGCGCTGTGACGTGTCCAGTCGAACTCATCGGTTTTTGTCCTGAGAGAACAAACACAACGCCTCGTCCTCGAAACCACACTGGAACTCCCCTGAACACACACACACACACACACACACAAACACATTGTTGTATTTCTGTACCAGATGTTTATCTGTTTGTTTGTATTGATTTGTGACACTGGAGTCTGTGTGTGTGTGTGTGTGTGTGTGTGTGTGTGTGTGTGTGTACTCACTGAGGTGTAGGTTGACAGGAGCTGTGAAGGGACAAAAGAAAAGCTCAGATCAACAGGATGTTCATCCACATGTAAAGAAGAAGAATCACACATTTTGTTCCAGGCTGGGCTCTGATTGGTTGGTGACATGACCATATATGGAAAACAACAACCACAGCACAGTTCAGCCCCACACAGAAACCAGGTGAGACAGGTGAGATGATGTGAATCAGCTGGAAACCAAATTAAATGTATAAAGCTGGTGAACAGGTGTGGTCCTAGACGTGAACCCTGAGGTACACCTCAGCTGTTTAATGATCAATGTGTCAAAGCTTTAGATCAATACAAGTATCTGATGCTGTGATTAAGTGAGAAACTTGTCATTTCATGCTCCTGATACTTCAGCTCCATCAAACCTCTGTGACACTTACTCACTTTTCATAATAACACATAATTAATGCACCATTAATATATAAATGAAAGGTAATTATGATGTGGTGCCACACACACACACACACACACACACACACACACACAGACACACAGACACACAGACACAGACACAGACACACACACAGACACACACACACACACACACACAGACACACACACACACACACACCTCTGATCCTTACACTGTGAGACTTTTCACATTTAGTTTGTTGACATCATTATGTGAAGGAAACACATTCACAGAATGTTAATGTACTGACAACGTGACCTTTTACAGCCGTGTGTGAGGCCAACAGCCTACAGCATCAACACACACACACACACACACACACACACACACACACACACACACACACAGACAAACACACACACACACACTCTGTATAATTTTAAAGAAACATTCCTGCAGCTCTGTTTGTACATTATTTAGCTCGTTAAACAGTCGACACATCTCTGAGGGATTTTCTGTCGGCAAGTTCATTTTCTCAGAAATAAATGAAAACTAATGTGTGTGTGTGTGTGTGTGTGTGTGTGTACGCCGGAGGCAGCGGAGGTGTGGTGTGTAATGTCACAATGTGTTATCAGCACTAGTGTTGAGTTAGCACTACAGATCTGGGACAGTGTGAAGACAAGAGGCTGAGACACACACACACACACACAAACACACACACACACACACACACACACACACACACACACACACACAGTCAGCAGTACATCAGATTCATGATTAAATAGAACCAAACTGTCACATTAACAGTTAAATGTGACCAAATTCATGTTAATCAAACAACAGGAAGTGAAGACCACGCCCCCTCTGTGGCTCTTCACTGATTGGACAGAACAGAACATCGGGCAATGACATGTTAAAGGAGACACCCACACGAGCCAGGTGTTAAAAACAAAGTGTGACAGGTGTGCACACACCCACCTGTCATTCAAAGAGGCCACGCCCCTTAATTATGCAGAAACAGGAAGTATTTCCTGGTCACTAGAAAATAAGCTGAAGTTACATCACCTTTTTTTATGACACATATGACGTACCGCTGTACGTGATGATGCGCTCAGTGGCGTCCCCCTCCCCATAGCGGGTAATGGGGGTGAGGCGGACCAGGTAAGATTCAGGTTTGATGAGCTCAGTCAGGTTGTAGGTCAACAGCTCCCCCTTCTGGATGGTTCCCTCCATAGGAATCTCCTGCTCCCACCAGCGAGACTGACCCACCTGAAGCACAGAGGGAGGGACAGCCACAGTGATGACAGGGACAAGACACCTGGCTCAGGGTTTAAGCCCCGCCCACCACCTGCTGGCTCCAGGTGAGTGGAGAGGAGGAAGCATCAGTGAGACCCAGACCCAGAGTCAGTGGAGACCAGAACCAGAGACTAGCAGACAGGCCAGAGCTGTTAGCACTGTTAGCATCCGTTAGCACAGCTGAGCGGCTGCAGCTCAGGAAGTAAACACTACCCACAGGATCAGCCACTGCAAGTCCATTTAGCATCTTTTACAGTGGTTAGCACAGTTAGCATCTCCTAAGAGCAGTGGGCTGCCTGGCTGAGAGAAGAGGAGGAGCACTTCCACTACACTGAGCATCACTGCCATGTGACCACAGCTCAGTCCTCAGGTCTGGTCCTGAGAGGGGGCGTGGCCTGAGTTTATCCAGAGCAACAGTCATGACTCACATCTCTCTTTACTCTCTTCATTTTACGCTCCACTGAACCCCCCCCCCCACCACCACCACCACCACCGCGCCCGCCCCTGAACTCAGCCCTCCTCCTGTTTCCTCCAGTCTTCCTTCATCATCATCATCATCATTTTTTCTGTCTCTACTTTCTTTCCCTCTTTTTCTGTCTCATCAGCACTCCCCCCCCCCCCATGCCCCCACCCCTTCCTCTCTCTGCAGCACACTGGTCTGTATGAATGAAGAACGACAGGTTGCCATGGCAACAACCCCCCCCCCCCACCCCCCCACCTCCTCCTCCACATCCTGTACAGCTCGAGGTCGATGCTGTGAGAGCTTCAGGTACAAACTCGAGCAGCATCGTGTTTCATGTGATCAGTGAACTGATCACATGAACCGATCGATCTATCAATACATCAATAACACAGATAAGTCTGATCGATCATCACCTCTTACATTTACACATGTTTAGGATTTTTTATGATTTGGATCAGACAGCTCATGATGGTGTCACAATAAGACTCGTCTTAAAAATGACTAATTATAAGGTTATCGATTCTATTGATTATAATCTATGAACCAATTCGCTCATGACATCATCATCATATTCTATTAGCACATTGTTTTGTTGTCATTATTAGCATTTGCAGACATTATAGATTCATTGTCATTATATAATGTTATGTTTTATTTATATATATACTATATTTATATAACACACACACACACACACACACACACACACACACACACACACACACACAGAGTTTATCTGTAGTGTTTATTGTTTTATCTGGTCGAGCGAGGGTTAAACAGAGGCTGTGTCCTATATTCAGAGAGAGAGAGAGGATTACCTCCAGCTACTGCAATCTGGCCAGTGAGCATCTCACACACTCACACACACACACAGTTGTTACACTACACATCAAACAGGGTCTCCTCTTTCAAGAGGAGTGACATCTGCTTCCTGTTTAGCGGAGCTCCGCCCCCTCACCTGTCTGATGCCCAACCTGTAGGCCAGGATCCGGTCCACGGTGTTGGGCTCCATCTGAGTCCACTGCAGTTTGAAGCCGTAGACCCGGGGTCGGTTCTGCCACAGGGCGCCGTAGGTGTCGTAGTAAAACTCTGGAGCGTAGGCCTTTCCTGAGGAGACAGAGGTCAGAGGTCAGAGCAGGGCTGCTCTGGGCTGCAGCTGAGGCTCATGGGAACTGTAGTCAGAGCGTCAACCTTTAATGAAGTGTCTGTGTTCAGCAACACTGAAGCTGCATTCACAACTCCAGCCACGTTTCAAAATAAAATGTTTGTCAGCATCTTAGATTGAAACAGGTGACAGTTTCACATTGGTCCAAGGAGAGAAGAAGAAGATGAAGATCAAGGAGGAAGAGGAAAATGAAACAAAAGGAGAAGAGGAAGATGAAAAGGAGAAAAAGCAGGGGAGGACAGGGGAAAGATGTAGAGGGAGAAAAGGATGAAGAAGGAGGATGAAGAAAAAGAAGGAGAGATGATGACAGAGCAGAAAAGACAGAAGAAGAGTCAGAGTGAGTTAATCTCTGAGGCAGCAGGATTATGAAACTCTGCTTAATAGGACAGTAAACACACACACACACACACACGCACACACACACACACACACACACCACTGTGTCACTGTGTTTCTGCTGATGTGCAGGATGGAGGATTAAACCACCACAGAGGAAGAAGAAGAGTCACCTGACTGGACATGTGCTGCCTGATAACACCAAGCTGAGCCCTGATTGGCTGATGCCGCTCTGGTTGGACACCTGACGCCTGAAGTGCCCCCCCCGGAGTAATTGTGAGTAGTTGTTGTGTTTAAGTTTCGTCACTTTTCCTCTGAAGCTCTGCTGTCGTTTCATCTCATTGGTTGCCGGCGGATGATCGAGGTTTTAAAATGCCACTGGCGTGTTCACACCTGATTAACAACACAAACTTCGCCGCAGCAACGAAAAGCTCCACATAATCGCCGTCATTTCCCATCAGCCCTCCATCCTCAGCTTACAACTTCCCTCTTTAAACACTTTCTGCTGCTGCTGCTGCTGCTCAGCAGCGGCTCCGATAAGAGGCTTAACACCACCGCTGCTTCTTTCAGGAGGAGAGTCAGCGCTGACGGGCGTCTCAGGAGGGTGGGGGGTGGGCAACCATCAGGACAGGGGGGGGGCACCATCTCCCCTGTGATGTCTGTGGAGTCTGAGACAACCCCACATTTACACTGACAGCAGCTACTGATCCACTGTTCTGTGTGTGTGATCACGAGCCTCAGGACAACAAACTAATGATGAAACAAAACCACGTTCCGCAAACATGTGGAATCTTCTAATGGCGCGTTGTTGGTGTTGGAGCTGAGGAGATGTTGAACCAATGTTAATGGAGCTGTCAATCATCAGATGCTGAAGACACAGACAGAGCTGAAGTTAAAGATAAAGATCTTTGTTTCTGTCTTTTAACAACACGAAGGTGAAACGTTCCTACATGAGGACGTCTTTTATCTTCCAGCCTTGAAGACCTCGGCTCTGCGCTCACCAGCCGAGAGGAGGCAGTCGGCTTTTAAAGGCAGGAAGTTTTTAATCTTACAACAGAGTCGAGTGTTTGTTGTCGTACAGATGTGTGAGCGCGTGTGAAGGTTTCCTGCAGCACTGCACATTATTTATGACGCCTCAAACTCCCCTGAGGAAATCCTCTGTGATTCTGCTCCTGTCTGCCAGCGCTCGGATTTGAAGATGAGATAAACTCTAATTATCCATCATGTTCTCATCTTCTAGATGTAAACAACTAATGGTCCCATCAGGCCTCTGGCTCGTTAGTAAACCTCATCAACAGCTGCAGGATGGGATCAGAGTGCCGATTACTGGAGCTCTCAGAGGCTGCAGCAGTCTGAAGACATCAGGTCTGAAGACATCAGGTCAGGTCAGTCAAGTCTCAAACCTTAGGAATACCGACACACGAGCCCCTCAGGTCCATCAGGACTTGACTCAGACTCTCAAATCTGTCACCAGGTCTCAGGCCTGTCAGGTCAGTGTAGAGTCCCCCAGGGCAAGTCTCTAGTAATAAATCCAAGTCTGAAGTTCTCAAGTCATGTCTTAAGTCCATCAGGTCCAACAGGAAAAGTCTCACACGTCAGTTCAACCAGGACAGGTGCCAAGTCTCGAGTCTTTAAAGGGGATCTCTTTTGCTCATTTCAGGGGCTTTTCATGTGATGTTGGACCCCTGTGGGACACTACTGAAAGTTTTGATCAATAACTGGACTTGCATAGTTTCTCTTTAATCAATCAGGACAGGTCTTCAGTCGATCAGGACTCACAATGAGACGTGACATCTCAGATTCGTCTCTTTAGACCAAGTCTCAAGTCTTTCAGGACAAGTCTCAGGCCCATCAAATCTCATCTCAAGGGAGAAGACAGGTTGTCCCAGGAAGTCATCTCTAACTAAACTCACCTGTGACCAGGAAGGTGCAGCGTCCCGCCCCGGCCTCGTTGGTGATGTCACAGGTGTACTCGCCGTAGCCCTCTCGGTTCAGAGCTCGTACGTGGTAGCTGGTGTCGTCCTTCTGGTCACTGAACTGTCCAACGGTGAGGAGGCGGGAGCCCAGCTTCCACTCGTATCGCAGGAGACGAGCCGGGTGAGCTCGCAGCAGGCGGCAGGTGAGGCTGAAGGCCCGGCCCAGGGCCTGACGGATCTCCGTGTACACCGGCTCCACGGTCGGAGGGTCTGTTGGACGGACAGAGACAAATGAGACAATACGGATGGAAAAATGTCAGAACAATGACCTGTGTGTCCATCTTTAAAGACTAATGGTCTCTGTTTGGACTGTGCAGAGTCTCTAAATCTGTCAGGTCCAGTCCCAGGTCGGAGACAAACCCCAAGACGAGTCTCAGGCCTGTCTCAAGCCTGCCAGTCAAAGTCCCAATGCTGTCAGGACCGGTCCCAGGTCTTTCAGGGCATTTTCACATCAACACTGTTTGTCCTAATGTGAGTTCTTGAACCTGAACCGACCTCGGAGTCGACTCACTGTGTCCACATGATGAAAAAGTAAATCAGTCACTGCTGCTGCATCCCCCCTCCTGCTCTCTCACTTCGCTCCTCAATGAAGCCAAAAGTGTCCCAAAATAACGAAGCAGCTGAAATATTTAAACTCAGCTGGGCATTAACCTCTGCTCAGAGGCACAAAGGCAGAGTCTGATCTGTGTCTGAATCCCTGCAGCAGAAACTTCCTCTGAGGATTTCAACCACTTCACAGAGAGCAGCCTCTCAGCAACACACCTGGTCAGTTCAGATGGAGGTCAGAGCAGTAGACGTAAACTGAGCCTTAAAACCAGCCGTCAGGACTTCCTGTCACTTTGTGATGTCACAACAAGGCAGCCACCCCAAAGCCCCGCCCCCTCACCTGGACCCACCATCCAACACTTGGCAGGATTTGTTTTCTCTGAGTGTTTTATTCTGAAATCTGTTCTGTTTCTATTGGATCAGTCTGGAAACAGTCAGCCAATCAGAAGAGAGGTTGTTCAGTTCTTGTTCTTTTAAGACGACTTCATTTGACATCAAACGCACACACAGGTCACAGATGTAAAGGTCTGTGGTTCATCTCAGCCCCCCAGAAATGTTTCCAGAACTTCCCTGTGGTGCAGGAGCATCGAAAGGTCAGCTGGACGCCGCTACCCCACGGCCACCGTCAGCCGAGCGTTCTGATTGGCCAAGGAAGACTTCTGACCTTGCAGTTTAATTCCCACAATGCACCTCGATGACCTCTGCTCTTTGCTGCGGGTGAAACCCTCATGAGTTGTGGTGGAACAGCAGCAGCTGTACGGAGGCCTTAGAGACGGAGCTGCTCTGACAGAGACGCTCAGTTTTCTCTCCCTCATGTGGATCATTAACACTGACACACTGCTGCTGTGTCATCAATCGTACTGATTGGTTGATCGATTGGTTTTGCTACTCCACTGTCACTTCCTCTGTGCTCACTCTGAGATCTTTCACCGTGCGTGAAGTGGACATTGTTTCTCTTATTTCAGAGTAATCCACCTGTAATCTGGCCTCACGTTAATCTGCTTAGTGATGTCGCTGCGCCGCCCAAACACCGAACACACGGCAGGAAGTTCGACGGCTGCACTTCCTCCTCTGACCACCAGGGCACCTCAGTCTCCACTGACGACAGAGGATAAGTAAACACAGCTGTCAACTCTGAATCATGTGACCTCCAACTGTTTCCATGGCGACTCCCAGGAGAGTCGAGATGCAGAGATTCACTCTGACTGAGTGACAGCCTTTTAGTGCAGCAGCCGGGAGCAGAGAGTGTGTGTGTGTGTGTGTGTGTGTGTGTGTGTGTGTGTGCGTGCGTGCAGCTGTCACATCCTCTGACTGTACTCTGTGTGATGTGGTTCCCTCCAGGTGAGATGGAGCGTGACTGGACGATCGTGGATTCGATTCCCAACCACAGACAGGCAGCATGTGTCTGCCCGCTTAAACCTGCCGGTGTGTGTTTCCACGGAAACGCTGCCGTTATCACACACACTGACTGCTGTCCGCTCGGATGGACGTGACGCACCTTGATTGGACGATGCGACACCTGCAGGGCTCAGGAGGCTACGCTGCAGTGCACTCTGGGTATTTTAGCAGCTGAGGCAGCACAGCTGTTTGCTGACAGCGTTTGTAACATCTGGAGCAGATGTTGAAAAGGAGTGGGAGGGGCGTTGGGGGGGCACTTCCTGTGGTTAGACTGTCACAGTAAAAGACTTCTTGTTATTTGGGTTAATAGCATGAGTTAGCTGAACATTGTGTGTGTGTGTGTGTGTGTGTTACCCACACTGCACCACCAGCTGGATCAGCGCCTCCCTCGGTTTCACGTTGAAGCCATTGTACTGACTCGTCTGGCAGCGATAAGCCCCACCCATCTCCCTCGTCACGTTGTTGATCCTCAGGACGCCGTCGTAGCTCTCTGTCTGTGCTGAGCCGTCCGGCATCAGAGCCGCCCCCACCACCGCCGCTGCCACTGCCGCCGCTGCCCCGCCCTCCTCCACCCGGGACCACAGGATGATGGGTTTGGGTTTCCCAGAGACCAGACACTGCAGGTCGACGGTGTCGCCCTCCTGGGCGATGAGGTGAGAGCGCCCCCTGGGGACTGTGAGCTCTGGGGGGACTGCAGGGACAGAGACAGGTGTTTTTCTGGCTCGTCACATCAAAACATCTGGTTATCTCTGATTGGACACAAACTGACCCTGGACCAGGCGATGTGGGATAAGGCCTGGTCATGGTGGTTGCTTGGTGAAGGCCCTAACAGCTGCTGACATGTTGGACTGAGGCTCCTCCCACAGCCCGACTCACCTGTAGTGGAGGAGATGTTGACGTCGATGCTGATCTCGGGTGTTCCTCCGTTCCTCAACGACGCCACGCAGGTGTAGGTGCCAAAGTCGGTGAACTTGAGGTCGATGATGTCGAGGTTGGTGGTGCCGGGCGACACCTCGGTGTCGGTGTGGGTGATGACCATCCGCTCTGAGCTCCTCAGCGGCCGGCCGTTCTTCAACCAGCTGAACTGCAGCTCCTCTGGAGGCGTGGCCTCTACCTGACAACTGATCTTCACCTCCCGTCCGATCTGGATGTTGTCGTCGTTGTGGTACGGGTCGGGCGTGATCCAGAAACGACCTTTACGAAGTCCTGCAGGACACGGAGACACAGAGACAAACTAAAACATCTGAGAAACATAGCTCCACCTACAACCACCACCAGGTCAGGGTCATGTGACCACACACCTGTCTGATCCAACCTAACCCTAAACTATAATCTGGACTACATCTAATCTAACTACACCAACCTAAGTCTGATCTGAACCCGTCTGTGGAACTCCTTGTTGTTCTACCTGCAGCAGAAACAGAACCAGAACCAGA
This sequence comes from Caranx ignobilis, assembly GCA_021432705.1. Lineage (NCBI taxonomy): Eukaryota > Metazoa > Chordata > Actinopteri > Carangiformes > Carangidae > Caranx > Caranx ignobilis. The sequence goes on along the minus strand of MU269985.1, from coordinate 20,029,372 downwards.
ACTGGAACAGGACCAGGCTAAGGACTGGGACTGGGACTGGGACTGGGACTGGGACCAGAACCATTGTGTGTGTGAATAGCCTCAGTCCATGAGGCGAGCAGCTGTTGTCCTTCTTCATTAATATTAAAGCAAGAACGCCTTAGACCCTGTGTGTGTGGACGTGTGTGTGTGTGAGTGTGTGTTTCACTGTGTCAGTGAAAGGTCTGTTGTATAACTAGAGATGGTTGAAGTGGTTCATACATGAGAGTCACTGCATCACACACACACACACACACACCTAACGTTAGTATGCTAGCATGCTAACACTGCCGTCGTACCTCTGACCAGGATGGTGGTAGATTTCTTGGCGGGGTTTCCCACGTTGTTGGACGCTACGCAGCTGTAGGCGCCGCCGTCGTCAATGGTTATACCGGGGATGGTCAGAGTGCCGCCGTTGACAACGCACTTCTTCGGAAGCTCCTCCCCTCCCGGCCTCGCCCAGGTCAGGGTGGGGGCAGGGTCTCCGCCCGACGCCACACACACCAGAGTGATGGACTCCCCCGGGTTCACCACCAGGGGGTCGTCCAGGAGGAGCCTGATGGAGGGAGGGGCTGAGGAGGACAAACGTCACGTCATCATTCACAGATCTGTTGATCTGAAACTAAAATGAATCAAAACGAAACTGAATATGAATCTATCTCTGTTCTTCAGCACAATGTTGTTCACTTTCTGTCCAGGTGCATGATGGGAGTTCACGTCTACATTTTTCACACTCAAAACGGTTTCAGTGAATAATTCACAGGAACTGCGGACAGCAGCTTCCAACGCTGCGACTCGCTGCAGAAAAGCAGCTAAATGCAGAAATAATAATGAGGGAGATAAAAATAGCTGAGTTGCCCTCTGTTAAGCTGACATCATGTAAATCCCATCAGCCCCTGGGGCAGGGCAGCAGATCCACTGTACAGGTCAGAGAGCTGCAGCCTGAGCTCAGCCAGGAAAATCATATATGTCACATGATTTACATTCATCCAGGTGGATTAAAGAGAGGAGGGACGCCACACTCGACATGATATATGATGCACATACAAATAAAAACACACATGCATGATAGATATACATGTACAGGTGTGTGTGGTGTGTGTGTGTGTGTGTGTGTGTCTATACCCGTCCTGTTGCTCAGACTGAAGAGGGCGCTCTTGTCTCCGATGCCGCAGACGTTCCTGACGGAGGAGATGCAGGTGTAGTCGGCGTAATCCTGAGGACGGAGGTTCTTCAACTTCAAGATCTTCGTCTCTCCCTGATACATACACACACACACACACACACACAGTTTTAAATCATGGTTGTCATACTGTGCTGTATTCCTCCTGGATAGCTCAGACAGCAGACAGCCAATCAGAGGAGACCTCTATCATTTGATTTGATTCACATGTCATTGATCATATGAACTGTTAGCTTAGCATTAGCCCGTAGCCTGGTCTGTGTCTGACTGTACTTTACAGCAGGTCAGAGTGAATCTGCCTCAGACTCTGCTGATTATTATGAAGTTAAACGCTGAGAGGAGAGAGTTTTATTTCTGCCAGGATCACTTCCCCTCGAGAGGTTTGGACCTGCTCACTTTATTATTTCTATTTTTGGTGAAAATAGAACAAACAAACAAACAAACAAACTGATTTGGAAGTGAGAGACGTTTTAGAGTCAGTGAGGTGTCGTCCTCACCTGGTTCAGGTGGTTCACATTTCATGTTTCTGTGTGTGAAGCTGAAACTGGACGAGAGTCAAACTCTGTTATTTTAGTACGAAGTCCTGAGAGACGACGACACTGATTCACAGGGAAAGTAAATCAACCTGAACTTTTACATTTGTTTACATGTTTAATTCTGAGTGAAACGTTTCAAACTTGATGCTAAATAACTCTTTGGCTGACCTCTGACCTCTGACCTCCTCACCTGTGTAAAAAATGGTTCATAGATCTCCACCCCGGGATCGGCGCCCTGCGTCAGCACTTCCCAGCCCCGCCTCCAGGTGTAGTGGACAGGTGGGTTGGAGTTGGCGACGCAGCGGAGGAACACCGTCCTCTCGAAGTAGAACTGCTCCTTGGCCTCGCCAACACTCTGATGCACGGTGATCACCGGGTCGTCCAGGTCTGAGGAGGAGGAGCAGGACACATCAGAAACAAACCTCATGTCGCAGACTCTATCGTTGCCGCGTAAAGGAACCTTAAGAGGGTTTTAGGGATCCAGTAGATACTGAGATGTTTCTGGAAGAAGAAGCTAATCGATGCTAATCTGCTTCAAACAGAGTGACGTCAAAGTTCCACCTGCACCTGAACGCCCCCGCCTGGTTCTAACTCCCATCATGCACTGGGAGTGACGCTGCAGGTGACTGTGATGTTCAGGACCAGCTAATGATTCGTCCTGTTCCCTCTGCAGCAACAGAGGAAATGTTGTGTAAAAGCCTGCGTGCCCTGAAGGCAGCACTCAGCTGTGATGCATTCAGGTACCACATTAGTGCCTGTAATCTCAGTAAGTCTGAGCCTCTGGGACGTCTTTCGTCCAACAGACTCACAGTCTGCAGCGACTGTTGTTTGTCTGAGGACGCTCTGCTGGGTTCTCTACGACCAGAGAGAAACATCTGCTCTGATGTGACAGATCTGAGATCAGATCAGAACCAGCAGAGACACAGGAGGGTGACAGCTCCACAACAACCAGCAGCAGCTCCTGTGGAGCCTCTGCCGACCTCTGCAGGTCAGAGGTCGGCTCCAGATGTTTCTCCTTTTGCTGAGTGTCCAAAGTAAAACTTTCTCGAATTTTCTGATTTGTCTGGTTCTGCTGAAGTGGACAGAGCTCCATGGTCGGACTGTCTTCTGCTCATTCACTGATCCAAGTACAAACGACCACACGAACATCACTGACGTTTTCTTTCTAAACCTAAATTCACAACCATAAATAACAATGATCCAAATCTAAAGAGGACAGAACCCAACAGACAGAGGACAGACCCAACAGACAGAGGACAGAACGCAACAGACAGAGGACAGAACCCAACAGAACCCAACAGACAGAGGACAGAACCCACAGAACCCAACAGACAGAGGACAGAACCCAAAGACAGAGGACAGAGGTTCTCACAGTACACGTCGACCCGTATGGAGCGGATGGCCGGGATCCCCAGTCTGTTCTCAGCCTTGCAGTAGTAGCGCCCCCCCTGGTGGCGGCTGATGGACTCGATCCTCAGAGTGTCGTTGTGCAGAGAGGTGTCGCCCTGACGATCTGAGGCTCCGCCCGCCGTCTTCGTCCAACGAATCTGAGGAGCAGAAAGGGGGGAGGAGTTTAAGTGTCACATGACATCAGCTTCACCACAGATGTGCAGAGTTACATTAGTACCCACCAGAGAAGAAGTCAGATCCACAAGATGTTCCAGATGTTTCAGACATATACAGGTGTGTTGGATGGATACAGATGTTGAGGACAGATACAGATGTGCTGGACAGATACAGATGTTGAGGACAGATACAGATGTGCTGGACAGATACAGATGTGCTGGACAGATACAGATGTTCGGGACAGATACAGATGTTGAGGACAGATACAGATGTGCTGGACAGATACAGATGTTGAGGACAGATACAGATGTTCGGGACAGATATAGATGTTGAGGACAGATACAGATGTGCTGGACAGATACAGATGTTGAGGACAGATACAGATGTGGTGGACAGACTTGGACTTGGGTTAACTCGTCACTACATCTGAAGTTGAACTTGTGGACAAACATCTGTCCACATCCAGCTGTTACGTGATTCACGATGTGGAGAGAATGTGCAGCTGGTTCCAGATGTTTCTCTGGGAACAGCTGGATGAGAAAGAAGTGGAGCAGGTGGTGCCTGGCTCAGAGGCTCAGAGGCACTGTGGTACAGCTGAACTGATGCCAGATTAACTGTGTGTGTGTGTGTGTGTGTGTGTGTGTGTGTGTGACCACCCCCCCCCCTCCCCCTTTGTCCTCATTCAGCATCTGTTGGTCAGTTTTCCACCCGTCCCTTCCAGCTGCTCAGTCCACTCCTCTCATCAACCTTCATCATCATCATCATTATTTATTAATCAATCAATCAGCTGATCAGAACCTCTTTCAAAGCGACACATTAGAAGTGAACTAGAAACAATGAGCCAGCCAATCAGGAGGCACCGTGGGCGGTCTGTCCACACTACAACACCACCACGTTGGCACTGTTGTATCCATGGTAACCAGTTTATTTTAACCCAAACCAGGATCTCCTCCTGCACCTGACCAGACCGTGACAGTTCCACAACATCGACGGTAACCATGACAACCAAGGTCATGGGACACGGACACATCACTGCTCCTTCAAGTCTGTGTGTAAACATAATGATGTCATCTTCGCTAATAATCAATAATCAGGTGAGAGACAAAGTGAGAGGCTCACTCTTCACCTCCTCCTCCCTCCATCATCATCTCTGTCTCTCTGCTGTCAGTCCGTTCAGGCTATAAATAGAGCAGCTACTGGCACACACACACACAGTCTGAACACACACACACACACAGTCTGAACACACACACACACACAGTCTGAACACACACACGCACAGTCTAAACACACACACACTGTAAAACACACTTGTTTTTTCTCCTCTCTGCATCGCTGCAGAGCTCAGCTTCCTCTGCATGTTTCATCTTCTTCTTCTTCTTCTTCTTCTTCTTCTTCTTCTTCTTCTTCACCTTAAAGCTGCTCAGAGCGCACACACAGCTGCCTATAAGACTGATCAGCTCCGGCGTCAGTGAACATCTCATTCAGTTTCACCTTCATTAAACAGCTTCACTAACTGTGATGGTTCAGTAAATGACCTGTAACTCGTTACAGGGAAATGGAGGCTCTCTGCC
>MU269985.1:20019495-20021995 GCA_021432705.1 Caranx ignobilis | reverse complement strand
CACAGCGCCTCTCTGATTGGCTGCATAAATATTCTACCCGGTTGTTTTCAAGGTCCTTGGTGAGTTTCCAGAGGTCAGAGGTCCTGGTGGAGCTGGATCTCCAGGAGGTCCCACTGAGGACCTTCTGACTGCCCTTGAAAAAGAACCAGAAGTTGAGGAAGCGCTGAAAAGCATCTGGACACGATCACAGAGGTCCATGAACAGGTTCTAGGTTCCTGGACTGTTCATGTCGAGGTCAAACAGAAGGTCTTGCAGAGCTCCTGATGGAGTTAATGACTGTCACTGGGAACTCAGGTCCTAGACTAGAAGTTCTAGTCTTTTTGAGAAGGTCCAGAGGAGTAGTGTGGAAAATCTAGAGGTCCTGGATTCAGTGGGTTCTTAGAGGAGGCTGCAGAACTCTGCAGAAGGAACAGAGACGTCATGAAGACCTGAGGAGACACCAGAGGCTCCTGCTGTGGTCCGGCAAGTGGAGCTCACTGACCAGATTCACAGACACACACCCAAGGAGGTTTCATATGTCCTGGAGAACATCTCGTGGTCATCCTGACGTTTCGTATGGAGCTATGATGAAGCTCTGTCGGCCAATCAGCCAGCAGGACTCTCTGGAGTGTCATTTGGAGAACATGAAACCGCCGACCCGTGTCGAGCCGGGCTGTGCTCGGATACCACGGCCAGGGCCGGGCCCTTTTAGGTCTGCCTGTGGAGAGTCAGAAAACAAGAGTGCAGAGGTGGCATGCACCAAAAGGTATTGAACGTGAAGCTACACAGCAGATAGCAGTTCTTCAGTGGCCTCAGCTCCTTCTCATACCGTCGTCACCTCACAGCCGTGGGACAGGATACAGGCATAAAGCAAGCGGTCAAGATCAAGACATGTTTGTCAGATGTTACCCGACAAGCACTTACACTTCGGTCAGGAGTCTCATGGTTGTCTTGTGGTCATCTGGTCATCCTCTCTTCTCTAAGATGGTTTATCCACCTAGATCATACTAATCAATCTAACAGACCATCACAATGTAGAGAACATGTGAAAACATGTGGAGAACATGTGGAGAACATACAGACCATGTGGAGAACGTGATGGGGAGCAGCTGCATCATTAGATGGATTAAATCTCACACACTTGTTATTTTCTCTGCTGCAGCTTGAATGACTAACGACGTCCTGCATGAATCACACACACACACACACACACACACACACAGTGGATCTATATCTGTGTCAGTGTGATGAGTGTGAGGACGTAAACTTCCTGAGCCTCTGTGTGAATCACAGCCAAACACACAGTCAGAGCCATAACATGACCCATGTGACACACACACACACACACACACAGCGTGTCAGTGTGTGAACACTTGTCACGTCATTACAGCAGAGAACCGGCCTCCACACACCGGCGGCCATATTTATCTCATCTCTATCATCTCAGCTCCCAGCATGCACTGGGTCTGTTAAATATTCATCCTCCTCTTTTTCATGTGAGTCTGTGTCCAGTGGACGAAGATCTTCACAGAGCGGGAGGTCTCACTCTGATCGCGTTTGTGTTGTATGATGTCCAGGTAGGGTCACGCTTTCATAGGCCACGCCCCCTGAGCTGACACACAGGATGGAGCTGTGTCTCCGCTGCTCACCCCCCCCCCCCCCCCCCCCCGCCCCCGCCAGCAGCTGTCAGAAACAGAAGGTGGGACAACGGTGTCCCACTGATGAGTGATCCACCCTCATTACAGCACATTAACACTGATTAGCACAGTAAACCACAGCTAATGTGTGTGTGTGTGTGTGTGTGTGTGTGTGGGGGGTTGTGAGGAAAACTCACCACAACCAGAGAGAGTGAGAGATTAAAAAACAATTACAATTGATCCCAATTTCCCTGAGAAGGTGAAGTGAGAACAGGTGTCTCCTCTCACCTGAGACACACGCTCCTGGCTGTGTGGTCATGTGACACGTCCCATCCAGCGTGCTACATGGAAGTGAGCAGGAAAACTCAAACGCCGAGCTGACTGTGCAAATCAAGCAGCTTTTACACCCCCCCCCCCTCCAAAAAACATAAAGGAGGGTTTCCGTCATGTGTTCTGCTGAGCGGCGGCGGCGGTGGCGGCTACGTGATTATTGCTACTGCTGCTTCAGTGTGTGGGTGGGTGGGTGGGGGGGGTGGGGGGGTGGAGGGTGTAATCGTTCATTATCACAATCGAGGCAAAAAGTTCAATTAATCATGATTTTGATTTTTGCCATTATTGTCCAGCCCTACCACACACACACACACACACACACACACACACACACACACACGCACGGTAGAAGAACTGATGCATATTCAGTATGTAGATTCATCTTCATCTTCATCATCTTCCTCCCTGAATGTAAAACCAACACACAGATGTTGAGCTCTAATCCCCCCCCCACCACCACCACCCCCCCATCATCTGTGTGTAAGTAACACTGACTGTGATGTAATACGCCTCCTCTAATCTGTGACATATAAGATTACAGATTATCTGAGCGT